>JAPYYV010007990.1:0-12968 GCA_030522625.1 Copidosoma aretas | reverse complement strand
AAGGTCGAGAATTTTTTCCACCTAATGACTGATTTTGCCGGGTCTAATTTGCGTATGCACCGTAGTTGAAGTGCTGTAACCCCGTGCATACAACAAACATGACGGGAAGTTCAACTAGTGTCTGCACAACAGGAGTTATGCAGTCAGGATGCACACTTCTGCCTGAAGTATAAAATGCCATGCGTACTGGTCTTTCACCGAATCTGCTCATACCTTCACATGTATCCTATCACCCAGGCTATTAAGCACAGTTAAGCTTGGACCTAGAAATAGTATAAAATCTTACATTGCGTACGTCCTTTCGACGTAACAACACCGTAAACAAAAATTGTTACGGGACTATAGAATTTTTATTTACTTGATGAACAGTTAGGACTGATGGCGAGAATTTTTTAGTACTGATAAATCAAACAATGATATTATTAAAATGAGGATATTTGCCTTCAAGTATTTCCATCAGCGGCACCACTACGGTTAAGGTACTTTGCATGATAATTGGTATACCTGTAGATATACCAGTGCATATAGATTAATCTATACATAGATATACCAGATAGTACACAAAGTACCTTAATCGCAGTGGCGCTGCTAGCAAGAACACTTGGGGACAAATATCCTCATCAAACAGCAATAAATGACAAAAATACTTACCGCTGGCAGATTTGATCTAGCTTATTTCTACCTCGAAATATGCGAGATATACTGTTGGCTTGATATCCGTTGAAAGTACTTTTTTCAATTTCAAGTCCTCGTAAGATCGGCAACAAAATATATCAATGCATAAGGTTTCATTCACAAATGAGCAACAAACTTTATCGCTAGCAGATTTGATCTAGCTCGTTCCTAGTCCGAAATATGCGATATGTACTGCTTGCTTGATATCAAGCTAGCGAATCTTGTTGTATCTTGGTTCCGTAAACAGCAACCAAATTTATTTTTGCATAAAAAATTAGCAACAAATGAGCAACAAATTATCTACGGGTTTAGAAGTAGGGGTTGTCGAGTTCATACTGCTAGCTTGATATACGTAAATTTGGCTGAATTTACGGCCACCCCAACATGTTGCCGGACATGCTATTCGCGATTACTATGCACAAACTAACTAAATCTAGAATATTAACTGGTTTTGTATCATACGAATTTCTTAAGCTCACTCCATCGTCTATAGCCATGCAGGTGGCAAACAGTTCGAATGACACGGTTTATTTGCGAGTCAGCTTCCTTCCTACTCGGCCCATTTCAAATGATATAAACGGAAAAATGTTAAGGTGCGAGGATTGAAATTTATTTAATGTGAGGGACCTTGAATGCCACTGAAGCACGGTACCTCAATCTTAGAAATATACTAAAAATTATTCATACGAGAGCTACAATTATTTTGAAGTGCTTTGCTTCAAAATTTGAGGAGCCAGACATCATGTTGCCGGACATGCTATTCGCGATTACTTCCTTGTATTAACCCTTTTGGCCCCCCAAACCCCCTCCCGCCGCACAACCTTACCCCTTTCACGCCCCACCTTGCCTTCTTTTAAAATGCTTTTCAATATAAATGATACTTATTAAATATACTGCATAATGGAATATTAAAATCGTTCCATTTAAAATCGATGTGGAATAGTTATATATATATATATATATATATATATATATATACCGACCTACCGACCGACCAAACACAAAAAAACAACCCAATGAAACTACAACTACAAGTTGTTGGCTAGATTGACTGGATCGCGAACTCTGTATAACAGGTCCGTTCCTAATTCTTAGACCAGTGTTTATAAAGATATACTTCTTACCCTATATATTTTATTGATACGTCGACTTGACTGATTAAAATAAGGGGGTCATATAACGATCATTAGATATGTGGTAAAAACTATAATTTTGGCGATAGTCCCTGTAAAATAACCAGAAACGAAGGCTACGTGCATGCGTAGTCCAGGGATTATTAAAAAAAAACATCACTTTGGCCATGTATCGAATGATCGTGATCTGACCCCAGCTTCTGTTTAGTGTCGCATTCTGAATATTCGACTGTACGAAGCAACAAAAAAGATTCATCCCTTCTGTAGTTATACAGCAACTTTGGACATAAGAAAAAATAAATCAATAATGTAAATGTGTATGGCTTTACAGATTAGATGGCTCTTAATACGAACTCTTAGGTCTAAAAATTACCAAAATTTGCAATATTGCATAAACTATGTTGCCATGAAAAGGTTAGTTTCTCAATGTATTAATTAAACAATGTAACATACATCCATGGTACAAGAAGACAAGGTAAGTCAATGCGCATGATAACTTGGCTTGACTAATCAGACACGGAGCTTGCCTGACGTCACATCCAATCAGACGGTGGGCCTGTTTGACGAGATTAAACATTCCAATGTGATTTATATGGTATTTTTTGACGTCATGCGGGCTCTGCGTGAACTCAACTAAAATTGGTCTGGCTAATCGACCTACCTTGTCTTATTTTACCATTCATATATCTTAATTACATGAAGATATATTATTTTTATAATTTATGTTATATTTCAGCATTTGGTGCCAGTAGCAAGTTTTGTTAAAAGTGACTTTTCAAGTTTCAAGACTGCGATGCAAAAGATACTAAAAGAAGTTTTCTGAATGGAATGCTTTTTTCCGGTTGCATCAATAAAATCTGTTAGTAGAGTACATATTGTTCATAGAAATTCATATAGATTTGTTGTATTTACGATATATATGTTATAATGCCATGATGTTCCTTCTGAGTAGTATCTTTACATATACTTGAATGTACAAATAAAATAATCATTAATTAAAAAAAAAAAATAAGTATGTAAAGCCAAGCAATACGCTTGAGTATCTTAACTAAGATTGTTAAATAAGTTAATAATATATATAGATAATACCCAGTGACCCTATACGCTGTAGAGCTTGCAGTTTTAATTGTTGAACTAATCATCTGTATCTGGAGCGACTCATCCCGAGTAACACAATACGCTGGAGCATCTAAATATTTGATTGCTGAATTAATTATTACGATGAACCACATAACTAAAATTTAAAAAAATCTATGGTGTCAGCAGTTTGGATTGTAAAATAAATTAGCGATATGATAAATAAAAATTAAATAGCAAACGAATACGCTCAAGTGTATGGACTACTTATTAAACTCAAATACGGATACTCAAAAGTATTGAGTTACCGGTAAACTATTGATAATAATACATGTTTAACAACTAGAATTTTTCTCGAAGAGTTTTCAAACAAAAATAGATCTCAAAAATTAAAAAATTATAGAGCAAAACCATTTAAATCTTTCTTTACTTCTTAATTAAAGGTTTATAAATAATATAGCGTTGTTCGAATCATTAAGGTTCTGGCCAACAGGAACAGCAGAAGAGTTTACGCCGATATTCCACATATTGGATCTTTAGCAGAAATAGAATACATCACAAAGGTCCATTTTCATACATTTTTAACGTCTAGAATATTTATCACGTGGTATTTTAAGCAGTGGCTCAGTCCGGATATGGTCGTACACTTAGCAAAAGAAGGTAACAATACAATACACGTGTATAGTGTAGAGTAGTAAAGTCTTTGGCCAAAGTACACCTGCAAACATGCCGTATATATAGGTATATCGTAAGTGCTGAGCCTTGGTGTTCCTTTTTAGCAGTTGTTGATTGTTAATACCCAAATATTTTTTAATTTAAAGAATACCAAATAGTTTTATATTGTAACAAATCGGTATAAAGTCTGAAATTAGGTATTCTATGATTATAAAGAGTCCTTCTTCATAATTTTTTCTTTTTGTAACATTGTGTAATTTATTTACGATTTTAGTGCCTTAATACTATTATTTTGCCCAGGAATAATCAATTCTTTCATAATAATAACTGCAATTATTGATTTTATAGTGATTGCTGACAAAATTTTTTTAAATACAAGTGATACTTATTAAATATATTGCATCGTGGCGTATGCATATGTTGATGATTACTCATCAGAAATTTCATTTAAAAGTAATGTTGAGTGATGCGAATATTTCGCATAAAGCTATTAAGGGATGGAGTTTATAGAGTTGCGGCACTCAATGTGTAAGGAAGTCAGGAATGTTAGGCATGACTTATCTCCTAAGTTGTGTAGGTAGGCCTAAAGAAGTTTTTTTATTAGTTTTATATTGTCCAATTACTTGGTTTTTATAGTATCGGTATTTGTTGCTCTACCCTGAAAGAGCTAAGACCAGTGCCATCCTCATCGAGTAGTAGTTCCTTAAGGAAGTATTAAGTATACCTATTTTCATTGTACATATATTGGGATTATCTATTAGGAATTATATGGAACCAACCGAACTACGTAGTTAGATGTCTCGTCTCAATCTTAACAGTTTTTGTTAACATGTCCTTATTTTGGTACCATCATTTTCTAAGTACAAAAATGTAAATCCCATAGTTAATTTATAAGTGTTTACAAGTACATATTGGGTCATGAGATATTAAATGGTGCTACTTATTAACTATTCAGATAAGGAATATGATAAATGTACGGTTCTAAAACTAATATTGCATCTAAACTCCGACGTTGACCAAAAATTTTTTTGATGCCATCTTAACAGTAAGCGTGTATAGAATATTATTCTAAAATTTCAGCTTATCTAGTATATTAACAATTCTTTGCGTGTAATCTTCTTAAGCCACCTCAAATTAGGCTCTAGTTCTGCCTGCCAGCCAGCGCTCGCTTCGCTCTTAGTAGTCCCATTCGCTCTCAGTAGTACCATTCTTACATGGCATAAGTCCCGTTGCTGCGCAAGCTAATCAACATATCTTAATAAAGACGAAAGGAGGTTGGCGCGCGAAGTACGCAGTGACGCGAGATAGATACATACATTTTATTGAACACACGTTAAAGTAAATTGAATTTTACTTAAACACGTACAAATTTGTGTACTCCTACCAAAGTTTACTTAAATACTGACATATCTTCCTATATTATATAGTTATATGGTTTTAGAGCGAGTACTAGCGCCTCCGCCGGCCACCTTGCCAGCTCTCCCCTTCCCCGCCCCAGCTCCCGCCGAACTAATTTTTTGCTCTATCTTGAATTTCGACTGCACAATTACTTTCTTCGATGTAAACTGTTTGGTCACACTTTCTATAAATTTTAAGTTTTAGATTTTTAAGTCAAGAATACAATTTAAGTCTAATTCTAATGTCATTGCAAGAAGTTACTCTAAAATCTCATATAATTTAAATAAATATCTTCCTATATTATAAAGTTTTACGGTTTCAGGGCGAATAGTAGCATAAACATTTTTTCTATTGTTCCCCTACCCAACCCATCCGCTCCTCATAAATTATTTTTCAATACAATTTTTACAGGATTTAATTTGACAAAAACAATAAAAAAAAAAAAAACTATCATGTTTTGAAAAATGTGAAGAGCCAATATTTGCTCGAAAACCACAGAACTATATGATATTTTCAATTTAGTCTTTTTTATACTTAATTTAATTAGAAATCAGCTCCTGTAAAAATAAGATAGTAAAATTTAAGTATCGAATGCAATAAAAATAGCAACCGTGATTATTATGTTAAAATGAATTATGGTTTTTCTTTTTATTACATCATTTTAGATGTCTTTTTAAGTGTTCTGCTTTTAAGTAACCTTTACCGCCATTTTGACAGATTTTTTTCTTAATGTTTTTCTCTTAGCATTTTATATGCATTTATAAGTGATAATTTATGTTAAAAGAACTGCCACACTTTGAATATTTAAATGTTTTTTCAATAATTTCACATAAATCACAACAAAAAACATTTTTTTTATGAATCTCTTCATGTCCCAAAAATGTGTGACGTACGATAGCATATAGCTACACGTCTGTCCGCCCTTCTCTAGCCAAGGGCTCTTTCGAAGAAGGCAGTACATGGTAGGCAAGAGGAGAGTGAGTCAGAAGATGGATGGAAGGGAGACTAGACCCGACGCTCGAGAGAAGCAGACGTATTTGCTCTGGTTCGTGATTCACACTTGGCTTTTCCCTCGGTCTCTAATTCAATAAAGAACTATTTACCCTACTCGCTGTGCACTTATTTCTCAATCACCATACCGAACGTAATCCCACGTAACCGTAATTTTGATGTCAGAAGTGGGATCGGTCAAGGAACTTTTTTAATTTTTCTTCATTGAAAGCGCACATAGCGCAGTGTCGCGAAACAAAAAGTGAGTGAACGGAAAAAAAAAGAGCCACTTATAATAGAAAGACTGAAAAAGTAATAAAGTGTGACGAGACAGTAATAGTGAAAAAAAAAGAAGTTAGAACAGACCAGGGACCACGTAGAAGCGAGTCAGCGAGGTAACTTTAGGACAACCAGGGCTGCAGCTTTAGCAGCAGCTACCGAGAGCGGACGAATGTGAAAAAACATCGCAAAACACCCTGCACAACGAAGCCAGGGACAAGGATCAAGGAAAAAAATGCAGATCAGCGCACTCATACTTATAATCTGGACGGAAGCCACCTGGTTAGTTAAAATATATTGTTACATTTTCCCTCCATGAATCCCGGGAATACATTAGGAAGAGGCATTTTAAAAAAAATAGGCCGAGAAACAATAAAAACAATATATATCAATAAGCTTGCAGGATAAGATAATCTGCGGCGCCATTAATTAATATAATATAACAAACAAAGACTAACGTAGTGTCCCTAATTGACAAAAAAGCGAAAAAAACCCCGATTTTAAAGTTATTTGATATGAAGCTCACGCATCAAAAATTAAAAATGAATAAAGCAGGAACTTTACTAAAAGAAGACAGAACTAGGTAATAAAAGAGGTTAGCCAGCAATAGGAAACCTTTACTCTACAACAAACAGGAAATGACGAACGTGGGACAAAGCGCTGACTTGCACGGACAGGGCTCGGAAAAATGCTTGGCCGATGACGAAATCACAATGCATCAAATAAGCGAAGCAGAAAACAGGGAGCAAACAAACTTGAAAATAACAGACGAAGTTAATGTCAAAGACATATTAGGGCAGGACAACAGGACGACAACGGACGAAAGACATAATAAGTCAGGAACATTTATGAACAAGGTACAGGGACTTCTTCCATGGCAATCCAGAAACAAAGGGCCTACAGCTCCCGAAAATGGATATAACGTTGGCATAACATACACACTTAAACAACTTATTGACCCCAATAACAGAAATCTGATAGGAATACTTTCAGACGATTACACTTTCAAAGAAGAGGAGAAAGTATGGGCTGATATAACAAGCACACTATCAAGTAAGAACATGAGAGGTCTGCAATAGTTGATGAACAGAGCAACCGCTCAAACGGCGATAAAACTACCCAAAGGATTAAGAGAGACCTCGTGACCACAACACAAACAGTACAAGACGGACCATCAAATAGGACCGGAATAATGACGCAGTGGGTGAATAGCCACTATACACGAACAGTAACCGCAACGCAATACAGACTACGGGAGATACCGACTACTGCATTACACAGAGAGATCAGATTCCAGATTCGACGACGCATCAGTAGCACAAGACAGATACAATAGGGACGTAAACTATGAAAATAAACACAAGGACGGATACCTAAGGATACTGCATGACGATAGACACTTTAGACCGACAGCCCCACTGCACTCCCCATCCCGAGAACGCAGTAGTCAAGAGAGAGAGCATGACTTTACCCGGTGATACAACGTATACAACACAGCTCGCTCCCCTTCCCCGAATGCGTTATTGTCCGCAAGACCACAGCAGAACGTACTCACATCACTCAGCCATTTATCAGGAATGATACCTATTTTCAACGGAGATCCAATATAACTACCACTTTTTAAAAAAATGGTAAAAACAGTGGGTCATAGCATAGGCCTCGAATAAGAAAAGTTTTTCCTGGGTACACTACTTAATAAGTTTTGGAGACGAGTAGCAGCCCAATTTGTCACATGCATAACACAATACGACACGATTGAAGACTTCTTACACGAGCTAGCAGATATATATGGAGGTTTGAAGCAATTAGACACGCAAATAGCGAATATCAAGGTGGTTTGACAGTACGAATATAAGAGTGTTGAAAGCTGTACACTTAGGGTCCAAGAATTACACAATCGAATGATAATGACGTACGCTTCAAACCCATACTTGACAAGGGAGGGGAAGCACAGAAATAAAATAAATATGGAGAAAGAGACAATAAAACAACTAATAAATGGACTACGTCACCCGCTCGATTGCAAAATACTGAGCATGAACCAGCGATCGCTACGAGAGGCCTCAGTAACGGCACAGAAATTAAAAAACAGGGCACACGTACGACTTGCAGAAAGCGTGCCACTCGTTGGAATCGACAAATTGACATACCCCTTGGCAACCGAGACAATAGGAGAGTATAGCCGCTTAGAAAATGATAAAATATGTTTATAAGGTAACGCACATGGTACACACCAAATGAGGGACTGCTACAAGTTGTTATCAGACGCGAAAAATGGCAAAATGAACACCTTAGATGAAAAAACACATATAACACAGGCTTATGCCCAAGCAGCGCCACAGGACAGCTGCATATACTGTGCTCTCAGAAATCACAACGTTAAACAGTACCGAAATCTCCAAAACAATATAAAAAATTATCAAGACAACAAGGCGCAGAGAAGAAACGGGAAAACCAGGCGCTCGCACTATGATGAATACAAAAGAGTTAACCTGATACAACAAAGTTGTAAAAACGGGATAGATAAAAATTATAATAATAACTACGAAACATACAGCAGAAGAAATGGTAGACAAACCAGAAACTATAGTAGAAATTAGGGATACAGCCGAGACTACATGGATACCAACAACTATTACAGCACGTACAGGAGCAACAATACAATAAATAGAAACAACGGTTATTCAAGAAACTATGGAAATAACCATCACAGCGGTTACAGCGCGAATAACACTAACGACTTCGGCAATCAACGGAAACACAATCAAGATAGAAGCCCGCCGAATTATAGAGACGGGTCCAACAATAGAGCAAGCAACCCTCGCACGCAGCATTTAAACTCTCAGGACGCTCGTCGTGCTCCCCAAGCGTCGAGTGAGTCGAGGAAGTAGAGAAAGAGAGAGAAGAAACTCTGCAGAGAGACAATAGAGCGGCTGAAAGAGACCGGCAGCAACCAGCGGGGTCATATAATGCAAGCATCGGAGAAAAATGTGTCGAAAAACAGGACATGAAAGAGCAGGAAAAGGAGAACGAAGAAAAAATGTCACTGAAAGCAGACCCTGCGAGGAATTCCGAAATAGCTGCAAATAGAAATTATAAGAATCTTATTGATTTACAACCTATTACTAACAGCCCAGGGTTTGAAAAGCCCGCTACATCACCGTCGTAGATCTAAAAATAGGATTTTTTCGAGTCGAAGTTGATGAGAAAGACACTTATAAAACAGCTTTCTCAGGTCTAGACAAGCAATACCAATATTAGCGCATGCCAATGGAATGTACAGATTCACCAAACACATTCGGGCGCGCAATAATATTAGCACTAGTGACCCTTCAAGGATATAAAATAGAGGTCTATATGGATGACATAATGGTATTTGCAGAGACGATAAAAAAACATGAAAAGAGGTTGAAGGGGTTGCTAAAACGGTTGGCAGAAAACAACTTACCAATCGAATTAAAAACGTGCTAATTTTTGAAGCATAAGGCAGAGGTATTGGGCCACAGAGTCGGCAACGGAATATAAAAAACAAATCCCCAAAAAATTAGGTCCGTAAAAAACTATTCAAGACCTACACACGCAAAGAAGATTAAACGATTTTCAGGTGTCACGGGATGTTTCCGTCGTTTTATTAAAAATTACGCAATAATAGCACAATCGATTGCAAAAATTTTACGAAATGGCACGGACTTAAAGTGGCAGGAACCTCAACAAGAGGCATTTGACATCCTCGTCAATGCTCTGTGCAGTGAGCCTGTACTCTTAGCGCCGGACATAAATAAGCAATTTATAGTAACAACGGATGCATCAGACTACGCGATAGGCGCAACATTAAGTCAAGAGAAAATAGGCGAAGACCACCCTTGCGAGTATGCATCACGCTGTCTAAAAGGTAGCGAATTTCGATTGACAAACGTTTCGTAGGTAAAGTGGGTAAAGAATTTAAACATATATATCTCGAGGAAAAACACTATCAAGCACTACTTTAGAAAGACACAAATAAAATCTCACCACAAATAAACGAGTCGAACGGTGATGGAAATCAGCATGATCTCAGAAAGGAGGATGATACGGATGGTACCAGCAGTTCCGAATACAATGCGGATAATAACAACCAATCGAATAGTGAAATCAAGAAGGATTTAAAGGGGTAAATTGGAGACCATAGAGGAATAGAAAGGGATACGGACGACGCAGAGAAGACTGCAGTGAAAGTAAAGGAAGAGTGATCGCTTCCCACACCCAAACCTCCACCACCGCCGGACTCTCAAGGGGCGTCTGACCCGTCGACACCAGAAAACAATGGTGAGAAATCACCCGAGGAATGTAGATTACCTGCATCGGAACTCCCACCGCCACGAGAGCTGCTATCATCACACAACTCACAAAGCTCGTCCGATGTATCCCCAAAAAGCGACAGAAAACAAAACTATGACCTAAATAAGGCCCTCGTAAAATCGGACAGCGAAGAAGAGAACCATAGTAGTAAGGAAATGACAAATTCAAGCGCTCTGGCGAAATACAGGGTATGCAGAACAAGGATTTCTCAAGAACTATCACCATGGGTGCCGCTCCAAAAAGTAAAAAAAGTTGAGGATCATCCATTTAGACATTTGGATGATTTTATTTTTTGCACAATAACGAATAAAGTCCCTAATATCGAGTTCATTGATGCAGTCTATGAACGCAGCTATATAAACCCGATAGCCCTGAACAACGACACGAAAGCTGTCGGAGACGCAATGTTATCGAAAGTCAGGAAGGTGCACGTAGAATGTATGTACGTCAAAAAACACTTTGAAGATACCGCACTGAAATCCGATATTAAAAAATGTTTGGTGTCTCCCAAAGTGCTAATTGTAGTAAATACAATAAAGATCATAGAAATAGTAAAAGACCTAGCGATTTTGAACATAAGTCAGTGGCAATACTTGGTGGAGCCAATAGAAGATATATTTAAAGACCTCGGAGTAGCAGCCACACTATACACAAATACACTTATAGTACCGCCGGCTGACCAACGATATAAAGTCATACAAGATTACCACGAGTCTGCAGTCGGTGGACACAGAGGAATAAACAAGTCTTATAATAGGATCGCACAAGATTTTTATTGGAGAAGTATGCGACCGGACGTAAGGCAATTCGTGCTTGGCTGTAAATATTGTCAAACCAAGAAACTCGTCCGAATGAAGATGAAACAGGCTATGCTCATCACAGACACTCGGAGTAGGCCCTTTGAAAAAATATCTATCGATTTCTACGGACTTGTACATAAACCTTCATACCACGAAAACACCCATATACTTACTATTTAAGACTGGCTAACAAAATATATCGTCCTCGCACCTGTACAGAGAAAGACAGCCAGAGAAACAATCAGAGCACTCACTAACAAATTTATCGCTTATTTTGGCGCACAAGAGAAACTCTTATCAGACAAAGGAACACACTTTATGAATAAATCAATGGAAGAGTTTGCTAGAATGTTTAGGATTGACAATCTGGGAAGCACATCATTTCATGCTCAAACTAACGGTGCTATCAAGAGGATACATCACGTACTCTGTCAATATCTAAATGCGTATATCGACAAAAATTACAAATTGTATGACGTTTTACCCCTACGCGCCCTTGCATACAATACGTCAGAGCATAAGAGTGCGGGATGCACGCCCTACAAACTACTTGCTGGACAGAGAGGCCGCATACTATCAAGCTATAAACATCAACGAGAGGATTCAACGTATGACAAATATTTCGAACAAATCGCCAAGTCTCCAACGAAAATGTGCACCATAGCAGCCATGAAATAAGTGCATGCTAAATTTCGTTCAAAATATTATTATTATAGGAAATTTAATACTAAGTTATTCATGGAAGAAGAGTCTGTGTTTGTCCTCAAAGAACCATCGAAAGGTAAATACGACGCACAATACGAAGGGCCGTACGAAATAACAAAGATTGACTATGTCAGGAAAAATGCTAAACTACAGCAAAGAAAAGAAATAAGAATATTACTCGTCGACAAAATCAAAAAGGCACGCGTACTAAAGGCTCCACCCCCAGATGGAAACGCGTAAATAATGGAGACGTAAGATTTAAAAGACGAAAACACACAGAAAAAAAAGACGACACGAGAAGGATGGAAGAAAAATTTTTCTATTGCAAATAAAGCAAATAAACAAAAATCGCAGATAAACGATGGGACCACGCGTTCGTACACTCCGTCTGTCAGCGTAAGAACACACTTAAGCACGAAAATACGAGTACAACATACGACAAAGACTTTAAACGAACTGCAAAATTTCCGACACACACAGGCACTTAGAACCTCTCCCCCCTTATTCAATTTTTCGCAGCCCTGGGACGAGCTACGAAAATACACATCAAATCTTTTTGGTAATAACATTAAACGGAAAAAAAACGTTGTATACACTTAGAATTTTTCAATAAATTTAATTCTTATTCGGGTGCATTGGAAAAATAGAAGGAGAACGAGAAAGTTGATGAAATTGTTTTTCTAACGATAGAACAATGGCTGTACACCCAACATGCGAAATAATTAAATTATTAAACGGTCATTAAGTTGATATTTGGCAAACCTTGAATCGTTTGTTAGTTTACATTATCATCTCTTGCATGAAATAATAGCAAGAAGATGGAGTATTAAATGAAAAAATCAGAATGTCAAAAGACACAATAATAGAATGAAAACAAAATCTAGTAATAATACCGCAA
>JAPYYV010007989.1:0-12969 GCA_030522625.1 Copidosoma aretas | reverse complement strand
TGGAGGCGAGGTGGAAAATTGTATACATAGTATATATTAATTTTCTCTGTATGTATTTTCGTAAGAATCGCTGACTGTGCGTCAGCCTCATCAAACATTATAAAACTATATTCTAACTTACAACTTAATAACGATTTTTCGGGAGAATGAACGCAAGAATGAAAAAAATCTTCTCCGAGTGTTGCTTGAACACAGGACCCTTTTGCGAAAACACATACAGAGAAAATTAATATACACTATGTATACAATTTTCCACCTCGCCTCGAACGGATCTCTGATTTGCTTTATTATTCATAAACCAAAAAATTCTGTTTGCATCCCCAATTCTTTAATAAAAATTTTTTTTAAGGCACACCCTTAAATCAGGCTGTTTTTGTTCGCAAAATCATATACTATGTGTGCAAAATCGTGAACATGGCGTTCCGTGTAAGTGACACGTTTTTCCATTGATTTACATGCAATGTTTACGTATTTAAATGCAATAAACATCGACAAAATTTGTTACCTCCACTGAATTAATACTCGTAACAACTATTTGAGCCGGTTATTTTAATTTATTTATGTCTTTAACTATTGCATTAATTGGCCTAGGAACAACATTGTACTCTGCACACACCAAGCTTTACCAAGCAGATTCAAACGAGACGTTTTGCTGAGGTTGGCCACATCTGTGTAGTGTTCTGGTCAGTCAGAAATATTTTTCGATTTCTGTTACCCACAGGGAATCCATTTTTCGATCCATCACGACAATTGTGTCTGTTAACAAAAATTACATACTTAATTGTTAATATACCTACTTGAGAACAATTTTATTGTACTTATTTACTTTTTTGCAGCAACATCAAATTTTTAGTAGTGGTTGCTAATTTGTCGACCATAGCTCTGCGGTCGAAATTTCTAGCAAGAGCTTAGTGGATATTTTTTTGGGAAATTTCTATTTTCTCAATATCAGTTCAAAACAGTTGTCTTTGAATTTGAGCCGAAAAATAAGCCGAATCCACTAATATTGGTTTTTGTTGAAAGATTTTACAAAAATGTTTCTTATTAAATCAAGTAATATACACTTGCATTGAATATTCATACTTTCTCGCTGATTTTTTCTTTAGTGTCGATATTCATTGAGGCAACGTTCTCAAACAAATAATGCAGAAGATCATCGTTTCCATTATATTCTTTTATTAACTCGAGAATTCGATGATACTCGTAAAAAAGAACGCCCGTTCCACTTGGATCTAAGAAAACAATAAAGAACAATTAAGAATTGAACAATAAATACTTATGCATTTCTTCTCATAAAGTAGATAAAAAAATTAGAAAATTACACATTACCATGTAATTTTCGACGATGCGGATGGGCCGAGCGAAGGTCAATGCATGGCGATCAACCTAATAACAAATGTATTGGGCTAAGATTTTTTATCGTTTCCTGATCAATTTTTCACACATCACCCAAGTTAATAATTTTATTGGCCATGGTTGAACTGACTGACGAGCAAAGCAGGTTCATTGATTTCACTGAAATAGTAACAATCAATCTTGAAATTCAACTTCTTTAGCGCCACTAATCCTAGAATATCATATGATCTTTAATTATACAACAAATACAACTTAATTATATTCCTAATAAAACGCTGTAAATAAAAGTACAAAAATACGATAGATTAAAAATTCCCGTAAAGCCCAGTTAATAATAGCAGAAATGGACAAACAGCAAATTTTTTCGATCGAATTTTTTTGGAGTGCTGTATACTCGTTTTCATCATTGATACTTACTTTTCGGAGTGAATTATCACAAATTTTTAGCTATCCCTTTATGATAACAAATATGTCTAAGTCCACAATATAATGATAAAAATTATTTGGGCTAAATAAGTTTTTTCTACTTGAAATGGTTATCGGCCAATTATACCAGGCAAGAAAACATGCCCGTATTGATGAAAAATAGAAAATATATCAATTACCTGTGCTTATGCCCATCAAATAGTGATAACACCCTTATTATTTTTACGTTACTCATCGGATTTATGTAAGGATTTATCTCATGGAAAAAAACATCTTCACAATCGTTGGCCTGTAACAAATCATTGACAAAAGATTTTAAGTACAGATTTTTGGACTGCCACATATTTCTGATTGAGTCACGATATCGTAGTCCACATTTTTTTCCGTATTTGTCAACTGAAATGAAATTTCGTTTAACAACGAAGGGAAAAAAAGGCACTCAAAGAACCGTAACAGACAAAAAAAAAAAGTAACACTGGATGAGGCACACAAAAAAAAATGACAGAATTTATTTCTCAAGGAAAAAAAGGGTTCATTACATCGCAGAATGTTAACCTTATGTATCAAAGATCCAGGAGTGTACTTCCCAAAATCAATTTCTTCTACGGTCGAAACATGCTTGCTTATAAGGCTGGCATACCTTTTTGCCTTTTTTATCCTCTCACGTTCTACATGGAACAGTGCCATAATAGCTGTTATATACTATTCTGGGTTCCAAAAATATGCTACGAAGAAACAGACAGTTATACTATATGAACTGTACATACAAAACAAAGAATCACAAGCATACAGTAAGACAGATAAGGTAAATATTTTATGAATTTTCATGCTTCAGTTGTCATTTCACTTTTCCACTATTCTTTGGCGTATGTACCTGATACTTTAAAACGTTGGTTGAATCTGCAGAGCTCAATTTTCATTAAAACCAAAGACAAAGCAGGAGTGTGCGATGGCTCATGTAAAAATGACTTTCTGCAATAAACAACTTCACTTATAACTCAGATAGCCCAAATACACTTGATTATCGAAAGATCTACTAATAGGAAAAATTACTCCTTAACAATCGATACTAACCAAATCAATTTAGTGAACAAAATAAATCGAGCAAAGCACACTGATAACATTTCGACACACAAAAGATTAACATGTATACATGTAGTCCGCTCGGAGAAGCCCATTTCGGACCCCTTGATCCCCATGCTTAAGGTAGTACCCTTGGAAAAATGTAAGGAATAAATAGTACACTATTTACGCCCCTAGGGCACGAAGTATTTCGATCAAATCAAATGGTGTTCTTGTTTATACCCCGAGCCTGCCAGAATCTCGAAAAAAATTTAATCAAAGTTTGATTTGTCAATGCGGTTCTTATGAAATAGCATTACAAAATAAGTTATACATGCATCTACTGAAGTACAAACAAATATCTAAGGAGACACATTGAGGCTGTTTATAATTGCGCGACACTCAAGTGCTGCGCGACACTTTACCATTGGTTTCAAATGGGACCTTGCGACGTGACACTCGAGTGTCGCGCGATTACGAATGGCTCTATTATAGTTAGAGCAATGATGCGTAAATGGAGCATCAATCTGTTAACCGGCTGGGACTTGGTTATATTGCTCCTGAGACGATTCCTAACAATTGCTTCCATTGCACCTATACCCCCGAATTTGAGGAAAATAAGTTACAGGGGGATGAAAAAAGATGGTTTTTTTCACTTGCTAACCGAATGAAACTGCGGAGAACACAAAGATTATACCTATAGTATACTATAAAAATATTGCCATCCGAAACGTAAAACGGGATTTTAAGTTATGAATATGTAAAAAAAAAAATTTTCTGCTAACCGCTTGAAAATTCGGGGTATTGATAATTACCATCCTCTCTTTACTCAAAAAAATATTGCTGTCCATGAGGCTTAAATGATCATATGTATCAATGCCATCCGTTTTCGATAAAATTTTACCCCCTTTTCAACCCCCCAAATTTGTATAATAAATGGCTCAAAGATACAGTCGTTAAAACAGTTTTCTGGCATATCCCACCAGCTCCCTGGGCCATTTATTATACAAATTTGGGGGGTTGAAAATGGGGTGAAATTTCATCGAAAACGGATGGCACTGATACATATCATCATTTAAGCCTCGAATAAACTATATTATTATTGCCATCGGTTTCAAACAATGTTGACACTGTTTTTCAAATATTTGTTTAAAACCATCACTTTCCGCCCCCTTCAACAATTAATTTGGCAACATCCTCATACTAAGAACGGATGGCAATATTTTTTGAGTAAAGAGAGAATGGTGATTATCAATACCCCCAATTTTCAAGCGTTTAGCAAGAAATTTTTTTTTTTTCTTTCTATTCATTCATAACTTAAAATCCCGTTTTATGTTTCGGGTGGCAATATTTTTATAATATACTATAGGTATAATCTTTGTGTTAACCGCAGTTTCATTCGGTTAGCAAGTGAAAAAAACATCTTTTTTCATCCCCCCGTAACTTATTTTCCTCAAATTTGGGGGTACAGGTGCAATGGAAGCAATTGTTAGGAATCGTCTCTGGAGCAATGTAACTAAGTCCCAGCCGGTTAACAGATTGATGCTCCATTTACGCATCATTGCTCTATTATGAGGTACTTGTGGGAAAATTCCTCTTCTTACTGATGCAACATTGCAAAGTTCAGGAAGCGTGGAATTTTCTCAAAAATCTGCAAAGAAAGAAAGTAAGTATACATAAAAGCAGACCAAAGAATATACTTTAGCTGAGAGAACATATACACCTATTAGTACGGTAGAATTAGGTTTTCGGCCTATAAAATTCCTATTTGACCCAAAAACATACTATAGCTAGTTTTTATGAATTGTTACTTTAATGAAGGTAATTTTTAACGACTGAAAATGTCAGAAAAGGCTCCAAAAAACGGTAAAGACGGCTAAAACGGGTTTTTCCATTGTGAGAGACATACGTATACCGATGTTTGGCAGTGTTCCGGGACTGTAAGAATCTCAGAAAATTTGAGCATACTTTTGCGAATATACTCTTTCACATCATTCAATAGAAGCTTGGTGTTTTGATATTTTCTCGAGTTAGAGGAGACAAAGTAACGGTACCCAATCTCAGGGAATTCAAGTATACTTTTATAAATATACTCTGCATGATAATCAGGTATATATTACTACACCTTTATTCATTATCTAGTGTGAAAATTTTCATCTTTGAAAAAAATTCCAAACGTACGTTATTGCATTCTGAGCGACTTTTGCGAATCTGAGTGACTAAGTAAAAGTACCTGGTATAAATTATTTGCATGTAGATCAATGAACCTCTGTAATAATTTTCATCCGTCTTTCACAACTTCCAAAAAACATTTTCTGTGCAACAGCTCTTTTATAATTTGCAACATCCGTGTTAAAATCAATGGTCCAGACTTTTAGAACTCCCAGATTCGCATTGGCTGTCTAATATGTTCATCTTGTTTAACAAGACTGAGTTGTAGAAGCCCTTAATTTTCATGTAAGTAAAACATTGTCTTGGAGAAGAAATCGTTTTCCCTTACCATTCGTCCAATGCATTTTTTACAATTTGTTTAGCCTAAGCAGAAAATTTGTTGTCTGTAATCTTTTAATAAAGGCTTTATTTATCATGCTGTCCTTTCTTTAGTTATTTTGTCATCACTGAAAGGTTGTTATTAAATTTTAAATTACTTCAAAATTAACATATTGTTGTTTAAATAGGCTCCTCCAACGCCTATTTACGTGAGACGCGACCGCATTTCAATTATTATTCGTCTTCCCGAATCGTTACAATTTTTATTTAATTTACATGTAATAAATTTGACTCTAAAGCGATCATTAATGGACTTGATTTCGTACAAATGTTTCTTGAACGTTGGAAATTTACATGAAATTAGTCCATTATATTTTCATTATACCTGAGCAATTCTATAAGCTTGACAGATTTTTTAATTTGTAAAACTGATGCTAGGAAATTGTAGCAGATAAGATGTTGTTGTAATGTAAATAAAATTTTCTCTCATTCGTTGGACATATCGAGTGAAAGCTATTTTAGATGGGTCATTGCATAATACTAGACTCAATGTAAATGCAGCAGAATAAAATCCACAGCTCCTACCATCAGGTTGAATAGTGATCATCCTTTCGTAAAGTATGCGGTTTTGAACAAGATTAGGAAAACGTTGCTTAACTTATTGCAGTTCTTGCTCTATAATTTTCCAAAGTTTGGTAAACTATCATAATCGTGTAATTTCTGTCCATCATAGTATAGCTATTTACGCACCTAGAGAGCTAGGCTAAGAATGTCTTAGATTTCACGAGAATAAACGCCCGAGGCGAAGCTGAGGGTGGTGAACGTGAAATCTAATGCATTTCTTAACCTCCGAACGAGGTGCGTATACTATATTTCTGCATACCCTCGTCGAAAGAGCTGATTATCTGTTTTGGAGCAGGGCAGATATGAAGCACTTTCGGCGGGGGTATGCAGAAAAACTGTTTTCCAATGTCCATTACAAGTTCTACCGATGATTTAAACAGCTCATTGATTAATTATTGGCCTAGCAGCATCTCCCTTGTTTATGTACTGATTGCTTTGTATTGATATTGAATTTTCGTGCTTTTTTAGTATCTTCAAAAAGTAGTCTAGGAATTCATCTAATAACTCATAAACATACGCCATATTGTCTAGTATTTCTTGCAAAACTTATTCTCTGTTCTCTAAGTAAGTTTGTATATAGCGTATTTCTCTTTCTGTTTGAACGTTATCATTTGTGGTTTTTCCCACGTACGAGACATCATTCTCTTGTTCGCAAAATTATTTACTTTCGAAAATTTAACTATTTTGTCTTGTTGAAATAACTTTTGTTGATCACGTTCTACAATATTTTGTCGAAATACTTTATTTTCAATTTTTTTACGTTTTCATTTGACGTTTCAAATCTTCTTTTTCTTAAATTTTTTCGGCATCAACAGTCTATAGCGGATTTTTAACAGGAATTTTTCGATTATGACGACTGTCCATGATCTCAGGTATGGAAAGATCTAGAGAGAATAAGGACAGTTATTTTTCTATTTTTTTACTCCAAAACTTATTGTTTCTTTTCATTTTAATCTGTTTCATACTAAATGGAGTATTTATTACAAGTATACAATGCTGTTTACCTGCTATGTGCAACGGGCCCAGAATTGTATAGTAATAATCATGATTTTCATTAACTATTGAAATATCAGACATTGTAAAAAAATTACGTACTTATTGGACAGTTTTAACTGCGTCTTTTGCTGCTAAATGAACAGCTTCGTACGGCAATTTTTTTTCTATAACTTGATTTTCACCAAGTAATGCATCTGGTGATCCGCATAAGTATGGATAAACCGGGTTGATGAGCATTCCACATGCTGTAACTATCTCTTTTAGTTCTAAAGAAAGTTTTTCTATTAATATTTTTGTTCAAATCATATCATACTCGCTTAAGTTGAATCAGTGAAATTTAGCTTATGATAAGTAACTATTGACTGATTGGGTTAGTCAAATGTCGTGCACTGTCAATCAGTAACTATGCACTTATTTTAACAGTAAAAAAATGTTACTTTTTGAATAAGTAAAGAGTGACTGATGGTATTGGATAAATCATGTATCTAATCGTATTATTTCTATGTCTTGTTTAATCAAATCAATCATTATTCACTACTCAATTAAATATTTTAAGAACGTAATATATATGCATATTGGTGTTATAAATGATGTACTGAAAGAGAAGAATATTATACTTTCGAAAAAATTTTACTCCTACAGAGATTTGAACCGCCAACCTATTGAGCCGGAGTCCAGCATCATAACCACTGACCTAAAGCGATTAGAGCGAGCAATTGTAAAAAACTTATACATATATAGGACTTCCATTACTTTTACTGATTGAAACGTAAAATCTTACTAATACCGCAGTAAATAGCGGAATGGTCAAATTCTAACTTATTTTCCAGTAAAATAAAGTTTATTTTACGAACAAAAAATTTTTTACTTATTCCTCAGTTGTATTTTACTGTTTCATGAGTGAAATTGGAACTTACTTATTTGATAAGTAAAAATTCAACTGAAGAGAGTAAGTAATTCTTTAATCTTCTTCTGAAATAGTAACCGATAGATACAATATTTCTTTTACATTATTACTACAAGATGTTCTGGGACGCCATCGACACGCAAAGCCAAAGTTCGATGCAGTTAGCAAATTTTTTTACAATAATTTCCCGTGCAAACTGTTTTTTTTCGTGTAATGTTTTTTGTCCAATTTTTAATCTGTTTGTTTGATTTTCTGACAACCTCTTACAAAAAATTTCTTATTCTTTATCATATTCCTCCTTAGTCATGTCAGGCTTTTGGCAATTTGCTCCGTAATATTTTGTAGCAATTGTTTTCTTGATGCGTGGAATATGTGACTTGACATTTCCGTCTGCACTTCTTCGTTTTTTTTCATTTCTCAATACTTTTAACTCAACGTTTTTCTAAGGTTTCCAGTACAGACGGAACAATATTTTCAGTAAATTTAAACGTTTCTGTAACAATTTTTTTGGTATTATGTTGAATAACTATAAGAGCTATTCTAGTATTACATCGACATTTTAATCCCCAGTTTGTACTCTCTTAAGTTGAATCAGTTAAATTTTTACATATCAAACAAGTAAATTTTAATTTTGCTCATGAAACAGTAAAATACAACTGAGGAATTAGTAAAAAAAATTCTTGTTCGTAAAATAAACTTAATTTTACATAAATTTGGACTTCAGCTCAACAGATCGGCGATTCAAATCTCGACGGGAGTAAAAATTTTTTGAAAGTATAATATTCTTCTCCTTCAGCACATCATTTATGACACCAACATTCATATGATATTTGATAAAATGAACATTCTCCGACTATTTATTTAGATAGTAAACAATAATTTAATTAATTAAACAAGACATTAAAAATAAAAAAATAAGACAATTAAATTGATGATTTATTCAAAACTCAATAAAAAATAATATGATATGTAACAAATATGTTTTAAATCTTTTTTTTAAACAACCATCCAATAAATAAGTGATTTATATGTAATTAGAAATAAATAATCTCCATTGCCTTATTTAATATTTTTAAAGATTAAATAAATAGGTACAGCTACACCTATATTGTTAAAAAATACTACGTCGTAGGCATCTGACTGGTGAAAATTAAGAAAAAAAATATATTTAAAAAAAAAAATTTTGTTTTTTTACTGTTTTATAAGTGAATATTTACTGATACAATCAGTCACTATTCACTTATTCAAAAAGTAACGTTTTTTCACTGTTTAAATAAGTGCATAGTTACTGATTGATAGTGCACGACATTTGACTAACCCACTAAGTCGATAGTTACTTATTGTAAGCTAAATTTTACTGATTCAACTTAATTGACTACACAATCATTATTGATGACATTGCATCGTATATATTCACCAAATACAAGACTTCCAGTATTCGAAATTTCTAAATTAAGCACTTTAACTTTCTCTTGCCTTGAAGCAGAGCTTTGATTTTGTCTCAAAACAGCATCTACAATATCTTTTTGAAAGCAACAAAACGTTTTATTTGTTTGGTACCTCTAGGCTGTGGTTTCAGCAGCAAATTGAAGTTTTTTGCACAATTTTCTTAATAAATGATTTGTGCATCGAATTCTTTTGGGAAAAATCCCATATTGTACGTATGCATTACTATCTAGAATAGTTTTATAAACACTTCTATCACCATTGGTAATCATGGTTTCATAAAGAACATTATGCATGTCCACGCTGCATTAGAATCCTTGTAATATAACATCAGCTTCCATAGCTGTTAAAGGACCGTACAAATTCCAATTTCGGTAACATTTATGGTCACTGGCGTTTTTACTAAGTGCTTCCGCTCTGATACATAATACGCAATACTTGTTAGTTACATCGTAGAATAAAACTTGTCCTGTATAACGTGAGACAATTGCACTCATTCCTGAAAGCAAATCGTAGCTGCTACCATTCGATCTCTTTAACCAACTTCCGTCTGTACACACGTGCGTATATGGGATTCCATCTTTTGTCACGTGACCTCGCTCAATTGCAAGTTGTCTTTCTTTATCTCCTGCCTTCTTGATACATTGTAATGCAAATTGTTCTACTTCACCTAAAATAGTATTTTGTAATCGGATAAATATCTTATCACTTGTGCAATGAACGTTAAGACAAGCAAGTATTTTTTCAATTTTATAGTATCCGATGCCATTTACCATTGTAGATAGGTCCAATGATTTATTTGTATCCATCAGATGCTTATCAGCAGGCTCGGACCAGATAAAAGCTTTATCATCACACACTTAACAGTGAAATAAGTACTTTTTTAACAGTCCGTATCGTTTTGTTTTATTTTTTAGGAAAATCCAGTTTTCGTAAAAACAATTTTCAGATTTCAGGTGTTCATTATAGGTTGTCATCATTCCTAGTAAGAAAAAACTTACATCGACAATGTCCCGATATAACTCATCACCTTATGAGTTTCCATTTCTTGCATTTATGTACAATTATTGTTAGCAATATTTTCACTCAGCGGCTTCAAGTCTAACCTGGTAATTTTGGTGTCTATCTAGTTAAAATAACTTTTAAGACTCAGACCATTAATGCTTTGTTTTTTCATACAGTTTTTAAGAAACATAGAATATCGTCATTGCTGGTTTCATTGATGTGAGAAAAAAAAATATTGCAGATTATTTCCTTAATCACCCATTCTTCCTCATTTGAATCTTTAGTGAGGTAATTGTTATCTGTACTGTTTATATCAATTTTTGTTGTATTTTTAAAATGTAAATCATCAGCAGATGATGTTCACTCTTGACTCATACGTGCATGAGTAGATTTTTGCACATTTATATGGTTTTCAGTTTAACCATTTACTTTTTGCATTGCACTATGATTTTCAGAATAATCATTTGCTCCCGCGTACCAAAAATTTCGTTCGAAAAAACTTTTTTAAAAGTTGAGTCGGATAAAAGACTTTTCAAACGTTTCCGACGCACGATTTCGAAACTTTTCCAAAACTGTGAGGAAACGTTTAAAAAACTTGAAAAAAACTTGTGAAAAGCTTGGAAAAAACATTTTTTTCGGAGCATGAGTACCAAAATTTATTTTTTTAGTAGCAAGATTTTCGTTCAGTAAACCTTTTTCTAAACTTTTTTTTAACTTTTATCGAGTTTGACAATAATTTATTTTTACCTTATTTCCATCATATTTCCTACTCGTACATACGTTTAATTATTTCCATTGGAAAATGATTTAATAAAAATTTGTTACAATTTATCATTATTTTTTTTGAGCATTCGCATGAACATGGGATAATTAATAGGAATACAAGTTATATTCCAAATTTATTTCAAAAAATCGTTGAAATACATTGATTGACTAAATTAAGCGTAGAAAAGCAGGTCCAACCCTTTGGAGTTTGGAGCATCACCTCCAATCTGACATGGTCCAAGCATCAAGAATCCTGTGAACAATACATATTTGTATGAATTTAGGGCTATGGTTCATTGATGAATAATTTGTGTATTTTTAGAGATTTTTTTATTGTAAAAAACTATTTAACGTTAACGTGTCTTTGATAAATATTTTTATCATAATTTGTTAACAAGATTATGGATTTTGAAGAAAGATAAAAGATTAATTATGCAATTATTACGTGCCTTTGGAAGACAATACTCCCTCCCACTGCGCGTTGATTACGTGCCTTTAAAATTGATCCTGTACATTAATTGAAACTGCTATGCTGTTACAAAGGTTAAAAAAATGTTTTTAACATGATGTGATACTTTTTAAGGAAATTAAAAAAATTATCGTCCATCTAAACACTTGACATGCTAATCATTTTTTAAAAATTACCAATTTATGGGACGTACATATTTTCAATCGTCAAATAGGGTTAAAATTAACACATAAATGAACATACAATTTATTCTTACAGCTGTGCAATCTAGGTCAATACATGTGGCCAGGTTTCAAAATTCAGGACGGACAGAGCTTCTGCCTTCGAAAAGCAGACATTAATTGAGCATGAACTTAAGCACCAGTGCAGGCACGTTGTAACTTCCCCACATTTAATGCACGTAAGGTAAAAGTACTACTTAGAAACGCTGTTTTAGTAAACTTTTTTTCATACATTCATATAAGATCATTATTGACACGAATCATAAAAACTTTTATAGTCATCGATCAATCTAATATTTCTTATCAATTTTTAATATTTTCAGAATTTTATTTCGATTTTAAATAACTTAAAATAATAAATTCAATGATTATGATTCTTTTACTTTCTCACTCCTTGGATGTATGCATTCAATTACACAAAATAAAAGCCAAATATGGAGTGATCATCTTTATTTATCACTTTACAATCGTCAACGTTTCGCTGTTCATTGACAGCCTCTTCAGGACATAATTACCCTGTACATGATATATGATTTATTAAACTATGATTTAAAGAGTATAAATTTTAATGCAACATACGCACTGTTCAACTCAAGCAGGTGCCTCAAGCACTCCCCACCATTCACTGCGTGCCCCTAAGTTTTAGATTACATATCCAGTCCCACAATAGAGTCATAACAGTGTAACAACAATATCTTTTATACAGGTATACAATTTATCAAAAAATGTTAAACTTACTTTTTGCACAGAAATAATTGACACAACAGAAACTTGTTTGTTTTTCATACGTATACCAATGCTGACAAAACGTGAAACACCACAGTGTCCCACCATAAAGGTATCAAATGCGCAGAGTGCCCACCTCCTCCATCAAACCATGAGTCAAGCATAAATTCATTATATGTAGATCATGGATATGTCACTAAGTAAAAATATTCGTATGCTCTAGGGACAGTAGGGACAACCCTGAATGGACTACTACATATTACTATGGACACCAGACATCACATGGGTGATTTTAATATACTCCGAAAGGTGTATTTCACGTTTGATTCAATTATACAATACAGTACCAAACGTACAATACATATATGCATGTAATTTCTATTGTAACTTTTTATGAATCGATTGAATAAATGTTTTATAAGACTCTGATAATTTATGTAAGTCAGACTTTCTATTAATATTATCACAGTGCCAAA
>JAPYYV010007988.1:0-12969 GCA_030522625.1 Copidosoma aretas | reverse complement strand
TCCGAGCTTCTAAAGTGAAGCCGCCAAGTACGAATTTCAACAAGCGCTGAACTTGCTTGGTATGGAGCAGCGCGTATACATGTGTGGGTGTAATTTTAAGAATTACACACACACATACGTCCAATTAAAAATAATATTAATGTTTATTTATTAATGTGACTGTAAGACCGATATAAATATTTGTTTTGTTTCGACATTTACAGTCGACAAAAGTATTATTGGTGTTTTAACATGGAAGGAGGTTGAAAAGGTTGCTAAAATGATCAGCAGAAAACAACCTATCAATGAAACTAAAAAAGTGCTAATGTTTTAAGCATGAGGCGAAGGTATAGGGTCACATAGTCGGTAATGGACCAATAAAAACCAACCCCGAAAATATCGTAGCTGTGGAAAACTATCCGCGACCAACATATACCAAGAACATCAAACAATTTTTAGGCCTTACAGGATATCATAGGCGCTTTATAACAAGCAATGCGAAAATAGCCCAACCCATTTCCAAACTATTACGAAGCGGCACTAAATTCAAATGGCAAGAACCCCAACAACAGGCATTTGACACGCTCGTAGAAGCACTTTGCAGGGAACCGGTACTTATAGCGCGAGAAATAAGAAAACCATTTATAGTCACTACGGATGCCTTAGACTATTCCATAGGAACAATATTATGTCAAGGGAAAATAGGCGAAGATGACCCTTTTAAATATACATCCCACTGTCTAAAAGGTAGCAAACTTCGCTACACAACGTACGACCAAGAACTGCTCGCCATAGTCTATGCAAAAAAGCAATTCAGACTATACCTGTACAGACGGAAATTTACAGTGGTTACCGACCATAAGCTTCTAAAACATTTCCACACATTGAAAAATTGGACCTGCGATTTACGAGACTGAAAGCGGAACTACGTGGCTACGAATTTGACATAATTTACAGACCCGGAAAGGTTAACAAAGCACCAAATGCCCTGGCTTAACACTAAGTTTTAAAAAAGGGTAAGAAGAATCCCAAATTGCGCTGACGACAATTGTACGAAATCGCGGAAGAACAAGAGAAAGACGGACTCGGCGATACAAATGACATAGTGAGGAGAAAGAAAGACCGAGAATAAGTAAAGAAAAGAAAAACAGAAAGAGTAACCGAGAAATGCCCGGGCAGAATAAAATGCAAGTAGGCAAAAATAGACAACTAGCTTATAAGAAAACAGACCCTTAAGTTTGAAGCTAAAAACTTTATTGACAAGAATAAGAATTAATACAATGATAGGGTCTTGGTTTATAATTTAAGAGGACAAAATAATGCGTCCAATCGTTTTCGTGGTCGCTAAGCTAAAGCTATAGCTTCAACGCACTACTCGCAGATCGTCGTCAAGCGAAAAGAAAAACAAATCTACCCATTGTGTAGGGACGTCCTTCTTAAGTTCGTAACATTTCTTCTCCCTGAATAAAATTTGCAAATTGTATACTTCACCAAACTTTATCAGCTTTCGACTTGGTCTAATCGCATTTCCGTTTAAGGTTAGAACTCTATCTATTCGTACTTGACCGTTAGCGTGTGGCATAATTCTTATTACGAAACCCTTTCTCCACTGATTTCTTTTTAAGTTATCATGCAATAATAGTACAAAATCCCCCTTTTTTAGTGGAGAATCGGTATTGTGCCACTTTTTTCTCCCGTGTGAAGCAGGTAGATACTCGAGGCACCACTTTCGTCAAAAACCATCAGCATAACTTTCTACGACAAGCCATTGTCTTTGAGAACATACATTTTTCTGGTCATGATTTCCAAAATTTATGTGACCTGACGACGTTCCTACTAAAAAGTGATTGGGTGTTAGAGCTTTATTGTCGTGAGGATCTACTGAGATGTGAGTAAGTAGGCGAGAATTAAAGCAGTGTTCAACTTCTGCGAAAATCGTTTGTAAAAGCTTATCTCAAAGAGCATGTTCTATTAGAATAGAGGACAGCGCAGTTCTTATCAATCTTATTAAATGCTCCTACGCACCTTTCATATGAGACGTTGTCCGTGGATTGAATTTAAATTTAATCCAATTTTTTGCACTAAATACAATTATTTTGATTGATCAATGTCTTTAATAGACTAAGCAAGCTCTTTTTCCATCCCTTTGAAATTGGTGCCATCGTCACAATAAATAAATTAAGGAGTTGTTCTTCGCGGAATGAAGCGTTTTAAGCCGATTATTGATGAGTTTGAACTTAGGTTGGGTGAAATTTCAAGATGCATGGCTCTTGTAGTCATACAAGTAAAAACAACGCCCTATATTTTTTCGCGACGTCTTCCTATTTTAACTGGAAGTGGACCGAAGTAATCTAACCCACAGTGTGGATAGGAGGAAGTCTTTAACCAAGTTTGCTTGAAGGCAAAGGAGCCATTTCTGGATCAGCAAGCTTAGATCCAGCTTACTTACATTTTGTACAGTCATCGACTATTTTTCACAAAGCTTGACGAAGACTTAAAATCCAATATTTTTGACGGATTTTATTTATAACAATTTCGTGACTTCTGTGAAACATTTTCTCATGAACAAGTTTAATTATAAGCTTAGGAAAGATTCATAAGCGTCTAAAATTATCGTTCTAGAATTAAAGTTGTCACAAGAGAATTTTGTTAAACGACTTCCTACACATGATATGTCCTTTTAGATTAATAAACACATTAAACTGTACAACTCGGCTACCTTTTTTAATTGGATTATGGCGTTTCAATTAGGATATCACATCGTTAAAGGAGATCGACTGACTAAATTTAGTACAATAATCAAAAGCGAGATCTGGGCATGTTTTAAGAGAAAAATGCCATTTTTGCATTTATTGATGGCTTGGAAAACTCTAGCTAGCAAAAATAATACGCGAGTACACGACGAAAATTTTGAAAAATTGATTACCAAGCTTTTAGATTTTATTGTACATAATACATGTTTGATTTCGACTGTAGTCTCTTTGTTTTGCTCTATCGTTTTTGAAGGCCAACTCGATTCATGATCATTCAAGAAAATTACGCTATTTAACCACCTGCTTTCCCTAGTTGAAGCATACGGCGTGAAGCACGTCGCATCGTCTGCACGATTATTTTCCGATGATACCCAACTTCATTCGGAAGTCAAACTATTTTCAGAAATCTAATACAGGTGATTCACGACAAATAGTTTGAATTCTTGTGGTTTTTTTTTAAACCAACTCAACACTGTTTTGGAGTCAGACCAAAATACGCGCTTCGTAATGGTAAAAGTGTGTTCTACGCTTATCATTTTGGCTAAACGCGTTGCTAGAACTACTGCCTGTTATTCTAGTCTAGAGATAGTCGTGTCTTTCGTAAGGGGGATACGATTTCTCGCAGCTATCATACAAGTGTGAAATTTAACGCTCTTCAAAAGAAAACGCTAATAAGCAATTGCAGCATAGGCTTTATTGCTAGCATCACAAAAAATATGCAACTCAGCGGATTTTATTTATTCTTTCGCACTCTGATAACAACGAGGTATTCGGCACAACTTTATGTAATCTAATTCTCGTAAGTATCGTTCCCATAGAAAAACTTCTCCCTCTAAAATGTAGTCGTCCCATTTAATTTTACTACCCTAAATTTTTTGTAATAAAAATTTTTATTGCATGGTAATTGGGATTGCAGTACTCAATAGATCAAAAATTGACATACTAATACCCAAAAAATGTCTCTTAGTCGGTTTTATTTCATCTGAATGAATATCTGGCAAAGTTCCTTTATTATTTATTTTGAAAGTAAATTCGTCATCAAGATTTTACCACTGCGAACTGAATAACTTTTCGCCTCCAAACTTTTCTTCATCCACTGTTAGTAATTAATTTAAGTCTAAATTTTTATTCACGTACTTAAAACCTTTACTTGAATTACTTGTCCTGCCATGTATTTCTCAATTGGAATTTGCATTAATCAAAATTTCTTGTCCTACGCGATCTTGTGCTTCCTTTAAGGATTCGCAGCTATCCAAGAAATCGTCCATACAACAGTTGTTTATGAAACTATTAACTGTTGCAGGATAATAAGAAGAAAATAGAAAGGCTTTTTTATTTTTCATGAAATAAGCAGTAAATAGTGAAAATTTTGCTCAAAACAACATGGATGACAGAATGTAATCATTTGCATTCTCTAAACGAGCTTTGTTTCTTCATTAGAATCTCTGCGCATCTTTATCTTCTTTTCTTATGTTGATCTTTGAAAATATATCTCTTAAATCAGATTCTATCGCGAATTTGTAATGTCTAAATCTCATGATTACTCCCGACAATGGTTCTAATAAATCCGATCCTGATAATAAAAGGTCGTTAAATCTTGTTTGGCTCGATTTTACTGCTACGTCAAAGACTTACCTCACCCGATCAGGTTTATTAGCGTTTATAACTCCGAAATAAGGTATATACCAAATACTTTTTCAGTTTGGTTTATTCACGCATTTTAAGCGAAATTCTTACTAATAAGTCTTTCCATTTCTTTCTAATAAAGCGACGTATAATCAAAGTTGTGATCAAGCTTTCTTTCAAGTAATTTCAAACGCCCAATCGCAGTGTATTTTCTGTTAAATTTTATTTTAATATCGTTTTTCCACAGCAAACCTATTTCCTACTCTCCATTTACATATTTACTGGTATTTTCTAAAATTTCCATAGCTGGTTGATCGTCAGGATTTATTCTAATTATATTTGCTATGCCAATTGTGTCAATGTCAAAATAGAATTTAGCTATTTTATCGAGTTCTTCGTCCTTTATCCTTTGATTTATTTGATTTTTAAAATTAACCTTACATAAAGAATTTACTTGCGAATCATTATTATTTTTATCTTTTTCTAAATATCTGTGTATTGGTCAAACCAACAAGCACCGCGAACCAAATAAATCTGTGTTGTCTATCCCGAAATATTCTCGTGTTAAAATCAGTTTGCAGTAGTCTTGACCGATAAGCGTATCCCGAGCACCATAGTACGGACTCGTCGAAATGCCGGTTTTAGACCGACAAAATTCTGTTAATTCTCGACCGACGCATTAAATAGGAAGCGCAAGGTTTCCTGGTACAAGCGCATTCTTTAAAATATGGTTATCAAACTGTCATATTACATTTAAATTTACTTTCTCATTGGTTTATAAGACAGCTTCATTACCTCCAATACCGTTGTAGTACGGGAGTTTAATTAGTTTGAACGACCATTCTTGTTTAAAATTACACTGTTTTGATCCCATGCATCAAATATTTTTGTTGAACGGAGTTTGAAGCCAGTCAAAAAATAAAAAAGGATTTTAAGTCTATCAAGTAATATTATTCTCCACTAGATAAATCTGCATGAGATTTATATTTTATTCATATCCACTAAGTATTTCGTCAGACACCTGCATTCATATGATCAAAAGATACACTTGCTCATTTAATTTGAGGATTCTGTGTATTTCATCAATCACATGTCCATGCAGGTGTCACTTTTTGACAAATGACTGTACTCATACTACATGTTAGCAAGTTATAAAAGTAATTTCACTCATCAAATAGTCGCTTTATATTTTTGAGTTTAAATTAGCCATAAGGTAAAGAGGATTTTTAGTCTATCCAGTAGTACTTTTCTCCTTCAGATGAATAAGGTTGAGACTTCGATTTGATCCTCTCCATCCAAGTATCCCATCAGACACCTGCATTCATGTGGTCAAATGATACACTTGCTTATTAAACTTAAGTATTCTGTGTATTTTATCATTCACATGTCCATGCAAATAGTTTTTCTCTAATTTTGAGTTGTATGCCAGCCACAAAATAAGAAAGATTTTACATCTATCTAAAAATATTATTCTTCTACAGATAAATCAGCGTCAGACTCTTTGGTCCAATAAATCCAAATATCCCGTAGGACACCTGCATTTATGTGGTCAAATGATACACTCGCTTATTTAATGTGAATATATATGTATTTAATTTGCCCATAGTTATTAAGGTGTAACATCTATCCACATAACTCATCAGGTAAGCAACCTCTTATTTTTTAGCCGGCCTATTCCCAAAGTAAAAAAAATTTAAAAAATTTAAAGTTGAAATTTTATTTTTATGAGAATGCACCCTCAGCGACTTTGCACATTTATTGTTTCCCTTTAAGAAGCTCAGAAAAAAAGTTATACTTAATTTTAATTTGTTCATTTAATCTTCGACCAATAGCAGTTTGTAATTCATAAAATTTGTTTTAACTTTTTTTGTAAGCCTTTTGCAGAAAAACATGAAAAAAAAGAAAATATCCTAACTGCATTATTTTGGAGCAAAATTGCAGTTCGGATATTTTCGTATTCTTCATGTTTTTTCCTAAAAGGCTTACAAAAAAAGTTTAAACAAAATTTAGGAATAAAAACTGCGATTGGTTGAAGGATAAATGATCAAACTAAAATTGATTAGAACTTTTTTTCTGAACTTTTCAGAAGAACACAATAAAAGTGTGGAGTTGCTGGAGATGAAAATTCAAATGTGAAAAATGTATTTGCTGAATGGTGTCATCAGTAGAATAAAAGTTGAATCCTGGCGCTGACCACAGACATCTAGAAATTTCTAATATAGACTTTCAACACTTTTAATAAAAAATAATATGAAGCTCTGTCAGTTGTAAAAACTTGATGGGTTGTTGATATACAGCTTGAGACAGTTCCTTATTCAATACTTGAGTGGCATGGTTCAGGTACTCGTACTGCATCCTTCCAGGTACGATATATTTGACCAAGTCATCTAGAGAATCTTCATTGACATTGTAGGCTGCATGTGTTGCAGCAAGTTATCTGTACCCTCTGCTACTGATTGCCAACGTGGCAGCCCGAGATCGAACTGCCACCGGAACTAGCTGAGGCGCCGGAGCTTGCAGCAAGTTAGCTGCACCCTCTGCCACTGGTTGGCGATGAGGCGCACGAGATCGCGCTGCTGCCGGAACTGGCTGCGGCGCCGGAGCTTGCAGCAGGCTAGGCACACTTTCCGATGTATTTCCTCACGATTATAATGCGCAAAAGCGCACTGGTGTCGAGATTTTACTTCGTGTCACTAGGATTTTATCATCGAACCTTAGAATAAATGATCAGGCTGAATTAGAACGCAACGGCTTGGACCACCCCAAAACTAAGATTCTCCCTGAAAGAGGAGAATTTAGAAATGAAGCTGCATCTGACGCGTGTTTCGAGAGATCTTTGTCAAACTCGTTTCCATGTTCTTCAGAAGATGTTTTCCCTCAAGTCCGCTTCTTTGGTATAATATAAATAGAATATCTTTGTCTTTTACTTTGACAATAACTTTATTGACCAGAATAAGACTCGATACAATAATGGATTCTCGGTTTATAATTTTAGAGGACAAAAGAATACGCCCGATCGCTTTTGTGGTCACTAAGCTGAACCTGAAGCTTCAACGCACTAGATCGATGTCAAGCGAAAAGAAGAACAAAATCAAAAAATTTGTTGCCATAACAACCAAAAGAACTCAGACGAACATTCCTCTTGGTCAACCGTCCACGAAAAAGCCGGTATGCTCCTTCGTTCCGTGCCCCTCTCGTATCTAATTTTTCGAAAAAAGATGCTGTGTCCCCGATCAATGCTGTACAAACAAATCGTTACATGACCCATACAACTAACTACCCGTATAGAGCCGTCCATCTTGAGTTCGTAACACAGCTATTTTCGGTAATGAATGGGTGTCAGAAAAATGAACAATGACAAGCGGATTTATGACTTGCCACATATAAAAGAACAACCTGGAAACAGCAGCAGGTGAAAAAGAAAATTCAAGGCAATACTTGACGATATGGTAGACAAATTTCAAGCAAAGGTTACTGTGGATACTAAAAGCTGAGATTTTGATGAAAAACAAGGAGTCAGAATATATTCATGAAAATCTGATGCTACCACGGTTCGACAAAGTGTCAAACCGATGGAAAGCACAGACTGGGACCATATAGAAATAAATAAAAAAGAGGACGCAAGAACTTGCAGTGGCGGGAAAGGTTGCAGGGTGATGTATAAACTACTCGAAATGATTGATGTACCCCACGATGAAAGCTGTTTTTTCACGCTCTTATACTCCTATATGGAATAAAAATATCAACGGACGGACTCAGAAAGGCCCTACTAAAATCGAAATGGTTACAGAAATATAAAGACCCCAAAGGCACGAAAATAATCCCTAACGACAGGAATAAGTTTGGTAACGGGGAATTCTTTTCTATATTTTCCCAAAAATACGAGAAAAATATATGTATGCACTTTCAAGCGACACCAGAACTTACGATTTACGAATATTTTGTAGGTAAAGGGAGTAAACAATTTTAACCTATACATCTTGAGAAATATACGAAATATCACCACCAATCAACGAGTCAGACCGTAATGAGAATCAGCATGATCACGGAAAGGAGGATAATACGGATAGTAGCAGCAGTTTCGAATACAATACAGATAGTAACAATCAATCAAATAGTAAAATTAATAAGGATCCAGCGGAAAAAATGAGAGACCATGAAGGAATAGAAAGGAATACCGACGACACAGAGGGTACTGCAGTAAAAATGCAGAAGGAGAGATCGCTTCCCGCTCACAAACCTACACCACCACAAGCCTCTAAAGAAGCGTTCAATCCGTCGCCACCAAAAAACAATTGGAAGAAAACACCCGGGGAACGCAGGTCGTCTGCAATAAAACCTCGAACGCCACGGAAGCCTTTATCATCACACAACTCGCAAAGCTTATCCAATTTATCGCCAGAGAGCGACAGAAAATAAGGAAACGACCTAAATAAGGCCCTCGTAGAATCGGACAGCACAGAAGAGAACCATAATAGTAAGAAAATGTTAAATTTAATTGCTCTAGCGAAATACAGAGTGTGCAGAACAAAGCTTTCTCAAGAACTACCACCAGTGGCACAGAGGGAAAATGAGGACCTACCATCACTCAAAAAGTAAAAAAAGTTGAGGACAATCTTTTCAGGTATTTGGATAATTTGGATTTTTGCACAATAACGGATAGCGTCCCTGATACCAGGACCATGAATGGACTCTATGAACGTAGCTATATAAACCTGAAAGCCTAAAAAAACGGAACAAAAGCGGTCAAAAACTCCATGTTATTAAAAGTCAGAAAGGTACACGTAATACGTATGTACGTGAAAAAATACTTTAATCTAAAATCAGATATTCAAGAATGTTTGGTGTCTCTAAAGTGCTCATTGTAGTAAATAAAAGAAAAATCATGGGAATAGTAAGAAACCTAGCGATTTTAACCATTCGTGAGTAGCAATACATGGTGAAGCAAACGAAATAAATTTTCAAAGACCTCAGAGTAGCACCCGCACGGTACACAAATACACTAATAGTACCGCTGGCTGACCAACAATATAAAGTTATGAAAGAGTTCTACAAGTCTGCAGTCAGTGGACACAGAGGAATAAAAAAGACGTAAAATACGATCGCACAAGATTTTTATTGGAAAAATATGCTACCAGACGTAAGGAAATTCGTGCTTGGTTGTAAATCTGGTCAGACCAAGAATCTCATTCAGGTAAAAATAAAACAGGCCATGCTAATCACAGACACTCTCAGTAGGCCCTTTAATAAGATATCTATCGATTTTTACGGACCTGTAAATAATGGCTCTGTCATCGGAAACACCTATATACTGACTATTTAAGACTGGCTAACAAAATATATCGTCTTCGCGCTTGTACAGAGAGCAACGGCTCGAGACACAATCAGAGCACTAACCAGCAAATTTATAACATATTTCGGGCACCAAAGAAACTATTATCAGACAGAAGAACACACTTTATGAATAAACCAATAGAAGAATTTTCTGCATTGTTTATGATTTAAAAAATGGAAAGTACATCATTCCATCCTTAAAGTAACGACGCTATTGAGAGGATGCATCAAGTACTATGTAAATATCTTAAAGCATACATCGTCAAAAATGACGAATTAGATGACCGTTTACCCCTATGTGTCCTTGCATATATTAAGGTAGAGTATGAAAGTACGGGATACACGCCTTACGAACTACTTTTCGGACCGAGACTCACGTACTATGGAGATTATAACGTTAATAAGAGGATTTAACGTACAAAAAATGTTTTGAACAAATCGCCGAGTCTCTAACGGAAATGCGAACCATAGCAGCCATAAAACAAGTGCAAGCTGAATTCCGTTCAAAATACTTTTATGATAAAAAATTGAATTTAAAGTTTTTCCTGGAAGGAGAGTCCATGTTTTTTCTCAAAGAACCATCGAAAGGTAAATACATTAATACGACGCACAATCTGGAGGGCCGTACAAAATAGTAAAGATCGACTATGCCGAGAAAAATGTTAAACCACAGCAAGGAGAAGAAATAAAAGTAATACACGTCGACGAAATAAAAACGGCATGAGTATGAAAGACTTTACCCCCAGATATAAACCTATAAATAATAGGGATGTAAGAGTTGTAAGACGGGAACACTCGAAAGAAAAGAGACATTATGGTACGGGCGTAAGGTAATTTTTTTTCATTGCAAAAAAAAAAGTAATAGACGGTTGTTTCTTACGGGGGCCAAATAAAAATACTAGAAGTAAAGAAATGGAGCATGCGGCCACTGCACGATAACCCCGGCCTGATAGCAGATCAAATCGCAACAATCGCGACAACGAGTACAACCTGAAAAGTAAATCAAGGGATTCTTGTATCCTTCTTCACGACAGTAGGACAGGAAATATCCAACATAATTGAGAGACTACGAGGACTTAACATGAATTTAAACGGAGTTTTAACGAGAGACGAATTAAAAAAATTACGCAAAAGGACAGTCGGAGCGGAAAAAGAAATATAAAAGGCAATTAAACTATTAACCACTAAGAAAACGAACATACAGTGAAGGGCAATAATTCCAACCATAGGGAGAATTAGTAAATATTTTTTCGGAATGATAAATGAACACGACAAGAAATATCTGGACCATGCAATTAGTACAAGCACCGACAAAATACATAATTATGCAAACCTTCTAGCCAATCAAACAGAGATAATAGTGACAGAGACAAGCGAATTAGAGAATAAAGTTATTAACCCAACAACGTTAGTAGAACATACAATAAAAACTGGGGGACCATTTATACCATCCAAGCAATGAAAGCAGCACTTGACGTAATCAGAGTAATTATTGGACAATATCAAACGAACTTGGAAACCTTAGCAATCACGGAACTCTTTGAACCAAAGGGAGCACTGCACCCTAAATTCATCTCTCCGACAATGTTTGATATGACGGAGAAAAATGAAAAAATAGCCAAACTGGATTTACAGTTCCTAACCATAGGGAAACATTAAGCATTCTAGAGATTACTAACATGCTCATATTTTAACTGTGGTAATGAACAAAAAAGTTATTTCTTATATAATGATTCCACTGCTAGACAAAAAAAGGTTCCAATTATACAAGACCACCCTTGTACCAATGAAATAGAGATAATTTATTGTATCAGACATATACGCGAACATATAGCCAGAACATGAATACGCAGCAATAAATGTGAATGATAATACGTATATGCCGATTACGGCAACAGAGATCAACAATTGCTAAAAACTGCACAACACACTTATATACGCTCATACAGAACTTACAAGGGGAATCAGAGGGTATCACACATGCGAATTACGACTAATCATGGATCAAGATGTAAAAAATCTAAAAGAATGTACGATCAAGGAGGCGACACTATTTGAGACATACTGGATAAGATTGCACGTACCTAACTAATGGGTATTCCCGAGAAGACAAGAAATTCCACTTTTTATTCTATGTCAAGGAACTGGGCACAAGTGAATTAAATTAAAACACAGGTTTACTTTCGTTAGGTAAATGCTGCACAGCACATAGCACGGACATACATCTAGCGGTTCTGATAGAAATAGTAGAAGAAGCGGACATAATCAGTTTTAGAAGGAGCACAATTAACGTTAACGAAATATTGTCAATACTGAAGTTGAGCGATAAAGAATATATAATGGAAACAATAGAGTATGATGGACTAAAAACTATCAAAAAATAAAGCTACATTACATCAAATACACTAAAAGAAGGGACGGCACTCACAGAGATAGTAAAACGAGCATGCACACTAACTTAGACTGAATCAATTGAAAAAGAAATCTGGAATTTCTGACGAAAAACATGCCTAACGATAGCAGGAATCATATCCATAGTCATGATGGGATATTACGCAGACAAGTGCCTCCAGCAGTGGGAAGCTATGCTCTTAATACTCTATAGGTTACTCACGCATGGCCGCAAAAAAAAAAAATGACCAAGCAACCAAAGAAGAAACAGGGCCAGAACAGAGCGTCATCACACATCACGAAACACAGCGTAGTTGGCAAATAACGAATTAAAAAGACAAATGACTGCACAAGCAACAATAAAGTTTGCCGCATAATTGCTACAAATACTGATACCCATAAACAGTAGCAGCTAAACCACGACGAGACCAAGCCTTAGAGGTATTTTGAATGAAGGATAATCTTTCTTAAAAGTATTTAAACGTATATACATATATATATATACATATATATATATATACTAGTGGGGCTTCGCCCCCCTGCGCGCTCTGCGCGCCAACCCCCCACTGTACACATTGCAACTGATAACATTCATACCGATGCTTATTTTTTTTGCTATATTCTTTTTATTTTTATTATATCTTATAATATTTAATTTATTTAATGTAACCTTTACGTCTACCAACATCTTTTTGTTTTTAAAATTTAATAAGTTATTTTGTAATATAGACTAATATTTTCACTTTTTCATTAATAGGTGATTCTTATTTATTACTATTTCAACAAATTTCACCATTCCCACATCATGTTCGTTGTCACTTTATTTATTTTTTCTATTTTTCATGTCTATTTTCATAACGTTGCTTTCACAAATTGGATAAGTTAA
>JAPYYV010007987.1:0-18087 GCA_030522625.1 Copidosoma aretas | reverse complement strand
TGTTTTTCCCCCCCCCCCCCCCCCCCCCCCCCCCCCCCCCACCAAAGAACCGGACCAAATTTTTTCGATTCCGCGCGGAGAGCGGAGAGCAAGAAAGAACTGCCAAGAGGACAATTACGAAACGGCAGCCGTATTGTGCCGATGCTGAATTCATAATAATAGCGGTGTATACGATATAAAAGAGCTGCAGGCGCGTAATGAATGCATCGCTGTGTATACAGTGTATGTACCTCCCGTGCAGCAGCACCGCTTGCACGAAACGAACAGAGGGGAAAAAATCAAATGAATAACTTTGCTGGCGAAATTTCGTTCTATGTCCTCGAGGCTAGTCCATAAATAAAAACATTGACTCTAGGCATCGGTGGTATTGTATACATATACGTATATAAACACACCGGGTAATGTATAGCTGCAGCAGTAGCCTGCACTGCTCTGCCACCGTTGCCGTTGGTGGTGTAGGCGCGCAGGGCATTATTATAGTACCGCAAGAAGAAGTTTAGTGGCGGACCTTAACGACGTTTTCTTGCGGCCGCTCCGCGTCGTTGTACGTCGGTGCTGTATATAGAAGAAAGAGAGGGAGAGAGGGAAAGGGACGTACAGCAGCAGTAGAGCAAAGTTTAGATATTAAAGGCGGGAGCAGGGAGAAAAAGAGACGCGAGAGAGAGAGAGAGATGTTGTCGTTGTTGCCGCTCTGCCGTCGACGGAATTTCGTATTCATGCGCGCGAAGTGTACCCGCTATATTTTTGGGCATTAAAATTGTAATTTGCGAATTTTTCAGTGCCCCCTGGCAATTTTATCGCGGGTGGTGGGGGAAAAATTTTCTTCCCAAAGTACGAATCACTTGTGAAAGTGTGATTACTTTGGACAATGGTATACTTGTTTTGCGTCGACGATACTCGTACATGGACGGTAAAGTTTTGCTATGAAATTCCAGAAAAAAATCATCCCTCGTATACAGACACAGAAGCACCCCAAAATGTATCATCCTCCTTTCCCCTGCACTAAACGTCACGATGATCTTACAAACAATTAAGCCCTTCTTATCCAAGCGTGCAGCAACAACAACAGCCCATTCCAGCCATCTCTCTCTCTCTCTCTCTGCGCAACCCTCCACCCATCTTTTCTCGGCGCCATTCCTCATCTTCCCTTAACTCTACCCCTTTTCCGCCACATACACCCATTCCTTCTCGCGGTTTCCTCTCTCCCTCTTCCGCCGACATCATACTTTCTCTCTCTTTTCGTTGCTTTTTCCCTCGACCGTCCCCTTTTGTTAGCAGCGAAGCGCGTTGGTGCGATTGGAGCAGCAGCAGCAGCCCCAGCCAAGCGGACGCACACAGTGGCGTGTACAGATACAGCAGGGAGGAAGGGCAGGCCAGCCTCGCCATTTATTTTTGCCCTCTCGTTACCGCAGACAGGATGGGCAAAAGGGATGGGGTTGCGAGGGTGTGCCTGGGTCCGGAAGGAAGGAAAGAACGAACGGGGAAATAAAAGCGAGGCCCAGCTATATGTACGCCGCGGTTCGGTGCGGAAACGTCTTTGTCGAGATGCGTGTGTAGGTGTGTGGGAGAAACTGTTAGCTGGGAGGAGGAGGAGGAGGAGGAGGAAAAACCCTATCGGCAACTCAATCTCCGTGTTCTCTCGTTGATGAAATTTGTGGACTCGCTCTGCCTTATCTGCGCACTGGGGCACTCATCGACTTGTTTTATTCGGGGTGTATATAGAGAGTCTGACTTTTGGAGAGCCTTGTCGATGTGCGGTAACCTTGAGAGCTCTGTTCGCGATAAAAATAAAAAAAACTCTTAATGAGAGTTTTAAATCCATTATATTAAATGTATCGCACTATTTCCAGCAAAATTCTCAATAATAATCAATATTGTGAATATAGTAAAGTAAACTTTGATATAGCGATTGATATAAATCAATAGTCACATGTTAACAAGAACAATAAAACGATTAAAATTTTTGTTCACAGATAAAAGTTAATAACTGCAATACTTAATATATTTTAAACAACAATCGTTGGTGAATAAAAAAAACTGCAAGTTTTTACAAAAACAAGGAAAATAAGAAACAAATTCCAGTGGTTGAAAGTTCAAAAGAAACGTCAAGATAATACAGCTAGTAACCATACCGTCGCGTAACCACAGAGCTCGACCACTCGAATTCGCAATAAAACGTGGAAGAAAGAAACTAAAAAAGAAAGGCAGGAAGATCGCCGCCGCGCAACAACTTTGTCTCACTTCTAATGATGCCGAAAGTATTTGCCAAGCCGGCTTTGCCGTCAGGATTCACGCTCGACCGGTTCTTCCGCAGCCAACGCAGCACCGCAGCTGGTAACGCATAATAATACCCGCGCCGATGTACTCACGCCTCCGAACCCAAGAGATCCGCGAAATTATTCACAAGTTCGACGCGCAAACAGGAGGCAGGCTCTTTCTCCTTCGCGGAAACAGCCCCACCACCTGCGTAGTGTCATTCGCGAAAGGTACGAGCAGGCCGAATTTCTCTGATTACAGAGTAGCAGTCGCGAGGCAGACAATCACCGATGATGAAAAGAGAATTAAGGGTGAAAAAATGCTTCATTACGAACCCTGTGGCTACGATATAGCTGGGGCTGAAAAACCGACCGAAGGGACGAAGGATGCGCCTGATTCGCAGAAGCTGCAACTAAAATACAACCGCCCCTCCTCTCGCTGCATAATATAACCCGCGCCGGAGAATCGGCATAATTCGTGCGCTCGTTTCCACGCCAACCCTTTCTCCTTCTTTCCCCTCAATGTTGAGACGCACGCGCGCGTGTGTGTGCTCGCGCGAGCGCACTCTCGCATTATCCGGTCGACGCGGGAGACAATTTACATCTGAAATCCGAACGGCACGCCGGCACGCCTCCTCCCCCTACCCATCTCTCTCTCTCTCTCTCTCCGCTCCAAGCGGCTCTTCCTGCGTTTTGCCCCAGCGCATTTTATCTCTCGCCGCGTTTCCTTTGCTCGCCCTTTCGACTGATTTACTCCCCCAAACTGCTACTCTACTTGGTCCCATTTGGCTTCTTTTTGCCCGACTCCGCCAGCCCTGGAAAACATTCATCATCAGCGGCCGGCCCGTTCACAAGCGTTCGACGAGTCGGAAACATGCAGGGTTCATTAAAATCTCCGATCAATACCTCCCGAATCAACAACGCTCAAGACTTTTAACTTTCATCAGAGATCTTTGGATTTTCGGACTCGAGCCTCGTGCAAATTTATTCTGCGACTGAATGTACAATAAATACCTTAAACGACAGCGAATTATCCGCCATTAGCGTGAATTCAACTCTCCGCAATCAAACTAAACTCATTTTTAATAGGCTGCATTGTAAGACGACTATAGAGCGCCGAAGACGCGTATGCATAATAGCGCCCGCAGCCAGCGACTGTATACTTGTAGCCAACTCCGAGAGACAAACCGTAGATATATAGATACAGCCGACGACGAAGTTTCAACGACTCGTATACCCCATTACAATGCATATGCAAATTACGGCCATTACGCTTACCTCCCGCACGTCCGCGGTCTTTCCGCGAGCGATTCTATAGGATATACCCTTACCCTGCGACGTTACGCGGCTGTTTATCAATATTGCAGTGGCGCACGTCCGCGCACGCGACCCCTATAAATACGTTGGAACACATGTACATATACTGGCGTTACTCGGCGAGGTTTTCCCCCGATGATGTACAAAAATCGGCGCGGATGAGCAAAATGCGCCGATATCCCCTGAATGTTTCATCCGCATCTCGGGAGGGGCGCGCGCCCTTTACGACCCTGTTGTGATGAATCGCGCGTACGCGTACAGCTGCGTGTTGCACAAGCGATGATTTACACCCCCCGACGGAAGGAACTTTTAGAAATTTTCCGGCGTCACCGAGACTTTTATCTGCGCCCGCCTGGCAGCCGAAAAATTCCAGCCCTCCGACGCCCCCGCAAAGCGGAGCACCCGGTGCGGATGAATCGATCGATCCCGCGCGCTTCATTAAATGGCGCTCGCGACATTTTGCCCGACGTCGCGTCGCTCGAGAAAACAGAGAGGGAAAAAAGACCGGAATCCCGCGCGAGAAAGGAGGGAAATCCCTGTGAAATCCCTCTCTTGCAAATGTATAGTACAGCGGCCCGACTAATGGCTATTCAGGTGGGATGTATATATACCCCCTCCCTCTATACGCACATCCCCCCCGACTCTTTTGCATACATCGCTCGAGCCCAGCGCGCATATAACGAGCGTAAAAGCCCGAAGGCTCGCTCGCTCTCTCTCAGGAAATTACCGGCTACCGATGGCGCGTCCGCGCGATTAAAAGAGCGGAGGCAGGCTCGGGTGAGCATTGCATATATGCATACATAGGTATAGGCACCTGGGCGTCGGTGGTCGCTGGAAGCGCGCGGCACGTAACGTCGCGGCTCACTCTGGAATGCCGCCCCCGCCCAGCCTCTATTTTCTCCTCTTCCGCCTCGTTGTTGTTTTATTCCGGGTCCGCGGGCGAGGGATGCGCGCGTGTGTTGGTTCGATGCGGCTGGTTAAAGTTTCGCAAAACAACTGGACGAGGCGTACTGTATGGTATAGTCGTGGCGGATAATTTTAAGCTCTTCAAAAATAGTGCAAACACCGCTCAGACTTGGGAATTAAAAACTGTCTGCCGTACGCAAAAAGTACTCAGCTTCCGAAGAGCATTATTCGGTCTCGATGTGCTGCATGCTGGGTCTTGTCGTTGGTTCCGTCGTTGCGAAAGCATGATCCTCAAACCCATTCTCATATTTCGTAGCTCGATACGAGATGGCAAAAAAAATCTCAAATCCATGACCAACGAGTATCCGCATTCCCAAAAAAATCCCGACCTCCGCACGCTTTTTATTCACAACGAATCGGACGACGAGGTCCCTTTCCATCGAACGACAGCCCGCACCCGCTCGCGATCGATCTCGCACGTCGGACCTAAACTCACACCGTCACAAAAGAGTCCCCCCCTAATCCCGTCCTCCCCCTGCAATAACGCACCAACGACGCGCGCTCCCTCCGTCTTGGCGACTCGACAAAAGACTCCTTCCCTCGGGCAGGCGGACGCGCGATTTGTATACAGGATGCACACGTATACGCAAGTTACTGGGGAAAGGAGGGACTTACTCCGCGCGCAGCGATCAATCTCGCGCGTTTTAAGCGCAGTTTCGTGTCCAAGCGCTCATGCCGCAGTGCCGAGAAGACGAAGAGAGAGAGGGACGCGCCGAAGCAGTGCGTGCACCTGTCAAACGCGCGCAGGGGGTTCCGCGTGTACACGCGCCGAATGCGAATGCGGAAGGATATATATACATACGAACGAGCTGAATGAAGAGGACAGAGGGAAGGGGATGACTGTACATGACTCTTTACTTAGGGCATTCTTGCCGGCTCGATAATGAGAAACGGCTCTCTTTTACCTATGCTCTCGTGCTCTTTTTCTTCCCTCTCCTTGACGCATATAAAGTAATTATGCTTGATCGTTTTTCACGTTGGTTTTGGGTGCGCGTTTGGGTGAGGAATCTGTCGGGGAGGAATCGATGATGGGCGATTTGACGATTTGGTATACGACACACGGGTAGACGCGTGACCTCGTTTTTTTTTTTTTACGTGTCTGTGTGTGTGTGTGTGCGGGGGAGGACGGAGGCAACACGGGCTCGGTTGTGCTCTAAGTGCTTCGTTGTGTTTTTTGCTTCCACCGAGCAAACAGTGACGACTACTTGCTTAGGAATTCCTCGATGCTCTATTTGCCTACAGAAGAGCCGCCGCTGCTGAAGAAGCTGAGGGTAAGTGGTGAAAATCCACTTGGGGCATCGGGCAAGTACTTTTATCCGCTTGTCTGCGCGAGTGTGCGTGCGGGCTTGGAGTATCGGTCACGGCCGAGATGCGCAGGCCTGTGTTGGCGAGGGAGATGCATTTTTATCAACAGATGGATGATGAAACAATTTTCGGTGAAATCTATAAACAAGAACAGTATATTTGTGTCGAATGGCTTGGCTCCGCTCGCTTGGCCCCCAACAATGACCCCGAAATCAATAAACAAAATCAAAAACATTTGAGAGAGTGATACAAAGCATTTTCGTTTTATCTATACTGTTTCGCAGTTATACTACAACCGACAGAGATGCCGATGACGCATCGCGCACTAAAATTTTATAGATCCGTATACCGTAGTTTTCAAAAGCATCAGGCGCCATTATCGGCTCACCCGAGTCTCCCGTTATACGCACGACGCACCAACTCAGCCGAAAAGAGATGGATCATCATATCGTCATAAATACATCATATCTACCGGCTGATGGGACGATGATTTACACCCGTCCCGTTACAACGTCCGAAAAATCTGTACATACCTGTGTACACAGCCGGTGGCCGAACTATCGATTTAATTTTTATCCCCGGAGTGCACACTACCACCGCCAGTTCCCGTTCCCGACGAAAATCGTCGAAAAATATCAGCACCGATCGGCCTCCCTTTCATCCCCCTGACAATGGCTCAACCACCGCCACGGTTGCACGAGCCAGACGTGAAAAACCATACAACGCACACCTTCGCCGGTATTGTACTGGCGCTGTGTTTATGTATATGTATACATTTAACGCGCGCCCGCGAGAGCGAAACAATTTTCCCGTACATTGAGCCCGAAAACACATCGACGCCCCCTAGTTATGTATACATACATCCACTGGGGTACGTATACATGTGCATAGCACAGGATATGTTTCATTCTTGCGGCCACCGACACTCGGCTTAATCCCTCGCCCCTTCGTATGTATACATTTTTCCCCTCCCCCCTCCGCCAAGGAAGTATTAGTCTCACCGGCTTAGGGTTTCCAGCTGCGGAGAAAATCCATCCCCTCTTATCCGTATCTGCGCTCGCAGCCTCATTTTTTATGAACGCAAGGCGTTCGGGGATTTTTTTTTTTGTTATTTCATCGTGCGCCTTTCTTGTATAGTCGCGCCCACGAATGCAGACGGAAATGTTGCAGCGTAACGCGCTGTACCGATGGAGGAGATCGATCAATCTTGGGTACGATAATTGCTGCTTTATCTCGAGGTGACTACTTTAAGCTGATTGTTGTTTGCACAGGGGTCGGTACCTACACTGTATACGCTCTCGTAAACTCGGGGAGGGAAAAAAAAGTTGCGGATGTGCTGGAAATCGCTTGCTGGACCGAGTTACATTTATGGCCGGTATAAAACGACGTATCCGCGGGGCGACGAGAGTGCGGGACCGGGGATTCGGGAAATAAAATTAGTTTACCGCCCATCTGTGGAATAAAGAACGCGGAATTGCAGAAGGAGAGGAGTATACCTCTATATACAGGCGCTCGGTCCCGGGCAAATATTGATTTTTACGAAACTGCGGGGGGAGGGGGCTGCAGCGGCGTGAGACAATGATTTGTTGAGGCAACCGGTGCGCGCGTTTGTCAAGAAAGGGAGAGGCGATGCTCGCGCGCGCTCGACGGCGCAGAGAAAACGGGGGAAAAAGGGACACCTGAAATAGAGGGTTAAAAGGTTTTGGCGGGGGGGATGCATAAGGGGTGCATGGGTTTTCGTGTTTATTTTGAGGCCGCTAAGGGAAATATTGTTGGAGTCTAATTTTATAACGCGCTCGCGCGGATTATCGGCTGAATTATCTTAATGGATGTTGAAAGAAGGAGGACATGGCGGAAAGGAGGGAGGGGGTGAATGGGATTGGGTGGCTTGAAAAGTTCATGAGCTGGCTATTTGGAGCGGGTAATTTTTTAATTGCGTTAGGAAACAGTGAGTCTGAAATTGAATTTTCATTTTGATAAGAGCAGTGTTGTATGCCTGTGCTATAGATAAGCTGCACATGAGAGCTTTTATTTTGGGATAAAAATTTTGTGGGTATAGTGATGGAGATTGAAAGTATTTTTGCGGTGAATTTGTTGGCATGGATGATTCAAGGTGATTAATTCTCAACAGCGCTTCGGAAGACGTCGATATCGCGTGAGGATTCATATTTTAAATTAAAAGAAGAACAAATTTCTAACAGATTTAATTTACTCGTGTCAATATTTTTTACAAAACTGTAACACACGGCTATTTTAGATATAATCATTACTTTCTCTGAGCTTAGCGATCAATTCTGCTTTTTGTGTGTGACGCAAAAATTTCTTGCATCTAAAGTTGAAGATATAATCAGTTAGATTTGTAAAAATAAAAATCTATTTTAATCGGCAATCGATTGGTTGGTAGATAAAAAATGTATCACAACAAAATTACAGTGACAGTGAATTATTGTATTACGTGATTTTGCAAGGCATGAGTTAACATAACTGACTTTATAACAATGGGTAATGATAGAATACATTGCATCTTGAAGCCATTCTTGTACTTGATTGTGAGACTTTTACCGTTCCGACTAAACTACGTTAACCGATGTGATTAGTTGAATTTTTGTATTCTTAAGGTAATTATACTTGTATTCGCTATTAAGCTACTACTAAACTGTATTTTATCTGTCATAATATCGTCGAAAATTAGAAATAGAGTGAAAATCAGATTATAAACCATTAAATCAGATGCGTATCATATTATTCTGCAGAACGAAAAACCTTTGCAAGTGTTAAATTACAAGCATTAAAAATCAATTCATAAAAAATTCTTCTGTTTTGACAACGTGCATCTATGTATACATGATCGATTGTATGATTCAAATATTTTGTTTAAGTTATTTGATTAGGCAGTATTGACCTTTTATACGTATAATTTAATTGGATAGTTTGTGTCTCGATCCCATATGAATCTTATAGTTGTTAGACCTAATCGCGACTGAACTAAGCCAGCTGATGAAAATTGCAGGATTTTAATCTCCTCAAATGATTTTAGCATTCGCTTGTAAGCCACTGTAATTTATATTAGCGGCCTTTTCTACCATCGTTCCCTAAATAATTAGAATAATAGTGGAAAGAACGGATCTCAAATTTTTAATAAAAACCAAACCATTCTGCAATGATACAATCTTATTACGAGAACAAATATTACATCCAGAACATTTTATCTGCTGCCACATTTTCACCGAAATTTTCAATACTTCTCTTCCCATTAGAAGTAAACAAATAATTTACCTACACTTACGCACCAAAATAGTTTCTTACTAAAATATGTCTGCCCACAAATAAAAGTCAATACAGTATAGCACCCTCGCGTAGAAATTCAAAGATAAATCGAATCATCACGCGAGCAGCACGTCATAGCAACAGCAGGAGCAGCCCATATACCATGCCGAGTGCAGTGCTATTACGCGTATTTCCTCGAGAAACGTTATCGAAGTGCCAGCTCGGAAAACCTCGACTCTCTCTCTCTCTCTCTCTCTCTCTCTGTTTCCTATAATACGAAGCCAGAAAAGAGACGAGCCAAGCTCCTTCCCCCATTCCCTTTTTTTTTACGATCTGCGCAGGGTACGACTGTTTGATCGAGGAATTTTTATTATCGAGTGTCGGAAAGATGAAGTGCGGCGACGCGGCGGGCGCTCAGCGGCGGGAAACTTTGCTGTTTACCCCGGGCCCCGAGATAGCACCGTGATAACTTCGGCATATATACAGGCATCGAACTCTGTTTATTGAGTGGAACAAGCGATTCTCCTTTCCCTCCGTTCTTCCGCTTTGAGAAAAAACAGAGTAAGTACTTGTTCCCCGAGTTGAAGGAGAAGAAAGAAAAGAAAAAAGTAAAGAAGCGCGCGACTCGAGTTTGTAATTGTTTTCTTTCCTCGCTTCTGTCGAGGAGTAAGAATATACACTGCACTACTAACCGAGCGGGTATCGCAATTTCGTCGAACGGAGATGCCGGAGGGATCGGGGTACAGGCAGAGATAAAGGCCCACCCACGCGCGCACTCACGCAACTCATTTGAAAGCCACTCGAGCGCGAGGCATAATGGCAAAGGGATCCACCTATCGCTGATTGCGCGCCCATCCATACGCGCGATCGGCTAATATGCCGACTGACCCTTTCAAGCCCGTGCCATCGCGCGAGAGAGAAAGAGTATTAATCCTCACCCCTCGCCGGCATGCAGGGATGGCTATCTCATTAGTTCACCTGCCTCTCGGGCACTCAGACATGCGCCCGCGCAAAAAGGGCATGACCCCGATTCCCGAGCCCCAAAGGCGCGTCCGTCTGCGCCGATACCCTCCTCCTCCTTCTCCTCTGCGCGTTCGTTTTTTCCCTTTCGAGCGAACGCGCGCGCGCAAAAAACGGGGCAGAGCCTCGTGAACAGCCGAGCTTTATTGGTGTTTGAATAGGACGGGCTTTTAAATATTTGAAAACGAGAGAGCCCGACGGCCCGTTTTCTGCAAACGAGCCACCGGCGTGTGATTACCGGGGCAAACAGCGACACGGTCGGGAAATAAAGTGTACGGTCGCACGCGCGCGCTTCGTGGGAGAAATAAAGTTTTCGGTATTTATAGCGCTGCGCCGCTGGACGCGCCGTAATTCGATGAACGCTCGAGCGGCCGGTTTTTAGCGTCAGAACTCGGTTATCGGGCTTTATTGAAGTTGGGGTGGTTGGTGTAATTTAAGATCTAAATTTAGCCGTTGGTATTAAGGGTACTGTCATTGGGGTCGCCTGTAAGCTAAAAAAAAAAAAAAACAGGCAGAATCCTTGTCATTCATATCCTCTAAAAGATACTCACTGCCCGTCAGCAATCAGCATTTGCCCCGCGGATTCTCGCTCCAACTCTTCTCCACTTTCCTTTATGCGCCAAAAAGCGCCAAAAAGGGGGGATGAAAACTGACGAGGCATCGGAGGTATTTTTTTTTACACCCGCGCGCACGTATCGTTCCGTCCAGGTCGAGCAAAAGAGATCCAGCTCCACCACCCGTCCGATCTCGAAACGCGCAACGCCGTGGCCGATCGATTTTCCTCCTCAAAGGAAGAAATTTAATTCGCGCGCGCGGCAAAGAAATTCTATCCGCCTTGCGCGGTATGTCATTACGGAGAAACGAACGGACACGCCGAGCGTGCATAAAGTATTGCACAAAAGGATCGGCTCACGCGTAATCACTTTTTTATTCCGCGGGCCGGGCAGCGATTGTATCATACGAGCGCCAGGTGTAAAAAGTATATTCTCGAAACAATGAGGCGGCTCGGAGCTGTCGGTGCCGTTGCGACGATTAGTCGGAATAATCGAAGCTGACTCGGTTTAATTACAGCCGTCTCTGCGCTATATACGTCATTCGAATTAAATTTACGGTGTGCACCGAGCGAGAAATTCAATTATAAATAGAGAGCCCGGGTGTACGTTTACACCGGTCGAGTTTATTAATTATGAATATTGCCTTGATCGAATTTCGTTTCGCGAAACTCTCGGACGCAATATGTTCTGCTGTTGCGGAAATAATTGCGTAATAAAACTCGCAGAGCTCGTTTATATTGTGCTAAGGGGCATTGTATTGAAATTATCAATAAATGAGCGCACGATGTAATCTAGTTAACTTTAATTAAGTGTACAAGAGCGTCGATGAATTTTACATAATACTTTTGACTTATATTTGGTAATGTTTTCTCAAAAAACTTGATTAAACGTACGGGATTAGTGAACAAAAAAAAATTATTGAAAAAAGTTAAAAGTTGGTTTTGTGTGTATGACAGGATTAAATTGACTTTCCAGGACTAATTGTTAAACGAAAACCTGGTGAATCTTAAACAATTTTTTTTGCGCTGTAAGCTTTTCTCAAAGAAGTTCAATAAACTTTCCTAATTTTCAAAGTTACAAAAATTAGTGGCAGAATTTATTTTTGCCTGTAACAGTGAGATCTAATTCTAGAATTATTCGCAGATATCAAAAGAAAATACCTTTGTTGCAATGCACTCTTTCATTGACATGACCCTAAAGCTGTAAATGACAGAAATAATTCAAAAATATAGGTAAAAGATTGTTTTCATAGCAGTTAATGGCTTCACTTGATATTTAGTTGCAAATGGTATAATAGTTACAAGACTTATTAATTTAACGTAAACACAATTTTCTACTTTAAAAACTGCGGCTTTCGATGGTTAATTGAGACTGACAGTATAAAGGTAAGTATGAGCTGACACCAATGACCGTGATTTATAATTCCAACCTTTTTCTTCGTACATACTAACGAAGTTGACGCCAACCTCTTGCTCATACATATCAAAATAATAAAATGAATATTATGTTTTGGAAAATAAAGTCATGCTCAAATACACCACTAGTGATTCATTTTATTTTTTGTTCGTTATTGCAATAGGCAATGCTGCTTTTTCATTCAGTCCCAGGATCAAACTAATCTTCCAGTATATCAAGAGACTAATTTTTAGCCAACTTAACTACTAGTAATTACTGGTCGAGGCTATTACTTATTCCACTGAATCTGTTTCGTTCGGTTAAACAATTTCTCTCGTTTCGGCCCGACAAGCCAAACAATCGCCGAAAAACCCCATCACCAGTGCACGCACGAATTTTAATATCCACGCAAAAAAGCCACGATCGCGCGGAATTTTAGTCGCGCTCGCAACCCTCCCGCACTGCACGCGACCGGCGACTCCCCTCCTCTCTCTCTTTCGCCGCGGGGCTCCACAGAATCACGGGGCATTAAAATTCGAAACCCCATGCACGCGCGCTTGAAGAAAAAAAGGGGGAGCGAAAAAAAAGAAAGAGAGCCGAGTGCATTCGATGCACCATACGCGCCACCATGCACCCCCGCCCCGTGCACTTGTGTGCGCGCATGCAACACAGCACATTCGCGATAAATCTCCCTCCTACGACCCTTGAGCCCCGATTCACTCCCTCGCGCTTTCTCAAACGAAAGATCGCGTCTCTCCTCTGACACCCAAATACCGACCAAAAAACAAAAAAATCAAACAACAAAACGAAAAACACAGAAAAAAAAAAAAAAAAAAAAAAATGGGGGGCGAAGCGAAATCATCATTACTCCCCCGCATGTATGCACACGCGCATCCGAAACCGGTATCTGCACCCACGCACTCGTGCCGGCATCCCTTCTCTCCACGGGTGATGGGGACGGGAAAGAGGGAGACACGGAGGGGTCGAAGCGAGGCAGTGGCACGGCGCATACACTTGTGTGACGAAAAGCTCACCTCCGCTCGCGCACATGTCGGGGCACTCTAGCTAAAAGTCATTGTTTTCACCCTCGCCTGCTGCTGCTGCACCCTCGCTCCTATTTTTTTGCCGGGAGTAATCAGTGAGTAATTTCAGGAGGGGATGGATACTTCGTAACTGAAGAACTTGGCTCGCCCGCTTCTTCGTCTCCTTCGCGTTTCGTTTTCTCTTGTATATGTACGTGCGTGAAGAGCGAACGGGAAGAGGGTGTGCGGGATCCGGGAGGAGTTCTAGTCTCTCCCCCCCCCCTTTTTTTTTGTTTCGCGTGCATTTTCTGCGATCGAGGGGTGCGTGGAGAGACTTGGGGGAGAACAAGAGTGGGCCTCTGAGATATTATTTTAATGGAAGTTTTGACTTTTTCCGCGCTGGGTCTAATGGGTCGAATGAGTATGCTTTTTTTCTTTCTTTTTTTATTTTTTACGTTGGCTAGATATTGTTCTAATCCAAGCGTGTTAACGATCCTGCTTGAAATTTGTATTTTTTGTACAATGCATTACAATAGACTTAATGAGTATGTTTAAACGATGTTAATTAGATATTACTGTAGAAATCAAAACACGCCTGTGACAGTTTGTGCAATATGGAAAATCGTTTGATTGGATAGATTTTAAGTGAAATAGTTGATTATGAATCGATTAATTGCTTACCAAATATTGCGCTACATTGCTGTAAAATATTTTGCAATTGCGTAGAAATTTTACGAACACTTAGATTCAAAGGTTAACTTTTCATTTAAATATGCGACACAGTCTTTGCAGATTAAAAAATAGTGTCATGTTGCAAATCAGGGATTTTTATTAGAAAAGAAAACAACGAAATCTTACCATATTACATGAAAGATTCAGCAACTGCTTACCTGCAACACAAAAAGTAATTACTTGATACATATATATTTAACCTAACTTACAAAAATATTGTGCAATAAGAAAAATATTTAAAAAGAATCATGAATATATTAGACGAAATAATATTCAAATTTTTTTGCCAGATGCATATTTTTATAATTTAGATGCGAGAATTTATTTACAATCCAAATCGATCACATCCATCATCTCACATCCCCCCCGAGACTGCTCGTGACGGACAAACGAAGAGGGAACAAAAGGAGGATCCCGCTCGGCCAGCGCTTTTCCGCTCTTCCACGAACTTATTACCGACAAATACACAGCCCTCTCGCGTGCGTATATACATGGGTATCAGCTGCGCTCGAGAGGAGAGAGAGAGAGAGAGAGGACTGAAAAAGAGGGGCGAACGACACTTGTCACGCTCCTCCTCGTCTCATCTCCTCTGCCTCGCTGCTCTCTATCCGTCATCCCAGCGGCTCCTTCACGTTTTACACGTCCACATGGTACTCCATTCGCTTTGATACCAGCTCTACAAATTCTGCCTCCTCTCCTTCGCGCACTGCAGGTAGAAAGGAGAGGGCGAGAGAGTTTCCGTCCTTCTGTGCTGAGAATTCTTCAAATACGTCGATACGCTGCACTGCTCTTTTGTCGAGAGCGGACTTTAAACCGATTCCCGAGTCCTCGGGATTCGTCGACTATATATGCTACGAGCTAGAGCCGGCTGCTTGTGGGTCATGGGGGAAATGAAAGGAGTGCACGGGAGGCCAATGCCTGAGATAGTTTCTAAAGGCGATCGGGCCATTATACGCTCGTTCCGCTGAAAGGGCTGCTGCGACGATTCTTCATTAGTTCGAGACGCGCTCTTGTTGCCTTTCCTTTCGTTATTATTATTATTATTATTATTATTATTTTTTTTTTTTTCTTTGCAGGAGGTTTTTCCGAAGGCTGGGCGCGTACTGTGTAGTGAATTTCTTTCACGCTAATGGGTGACGTGTATTTGCTTACTTTTGGGGGTCGAGGCAAATAAGGTGCGGGTTTGAGTGGAAGTTTATGGGCGCCTCCTCGCTTTTCTTTGAAGGCTTTATGTGCTGAATTTTGGGAATTTCGTTTTGAAGGTTCGTGTTGTCTTTGGGACGATTGCGGGCTTTTGAAGTGTTGGGGGAGCCTTTATGGTGCGGATATTGCTCTTTGCAGCAGCGAGGGGGAGTATTTTAGAATATCGCATTGAAGATTATAAAGGTGTGTCATCGCCCGGTCTATATAGACAATGGAACTGTTATCCTTGCTGTCAAAATGTTTTTTTTTTTTTCTTAGTTGCATTGATGTTATTTGAAAAAAATCTATACTATGCATAAATACGGAATTATTATACTGCTTGTATGATTCAGTAAAGTTTTGAACAAATATTTAGTGATTATAGTGACACTGTAATTTAGCATTTATATATGACATGTACATCTATATTCATGATAACCTCTTGATTATAAAAACATTAAAGAAAACCACAATTATTATTTTTGTTTAGTAACTTCAGTTATGCCCAATAACAGCAAAAAAGTAATGAAACAAATATTCCCAACGACAGACAATTTCCGATAAACGCCTCGGTCCGAGCGTGCCCGACGCGATGCAAAAGTTTGGCGATAATATTGCCCGCGCCCGGCTGACGCTGACGTTACAATTTACGCGACCCAATTCTACCGGGGCTAATTATCACCGCGCAACAACGGATGAAAATACTGACGGTTGTTTTATCGGGGAAGTTACCTTCAAAGTTGAACGGGGAAAACTCGATGACGTTTAATTCAAATAAAACAACGATCGATTAAATTACCACGAGCGATGAGGTATCCGAAAATTATAATTTTTGTCCAACAAACTGCCGCTGATTACAGTTAATTACGTAATCAAACTGTAAACAACCGTCGACTAATAGCTGAATGAAGCACTTGGCTGCAACACACATCGATTGGACTGCAGCTCCTGCCACGTTACATCATACTCAACGTAAGTATCAGCACTTGAAACGGTAGTATAGACCACGATCCAAACATCGGTACGATAATATCATACTCTCTCAAATCGAAACGATCAATTTTCCGAACAAATTCATTCGGCCGAACCCACTACAAAACATCAAACGAGAACCCCCGATTCGCTGTACATCTCGCTATAGCAGAACGGAGCACCAACGCCGGCCCCACCGCAGCCTAATCGACCTTTCCAACCCACGCGCATACATCGTACGCCGCGAAAGCTCAAAAGCTGACGCTAAGCGCGAGCCCGCGGCGATCGCGAGCGCCGCACAACAGCGCGAAGGCGAGCCGTCGAGTGTCGTTAGGTGGCGACGGCGAATCGCCGAAAACACGCGGCCCTGGAAGCCGGCCAAATCTGCCCCGCGTGACTCCCTTTTCCAGGATGACGACGGGAAAGGAGCTGCATCGGCGTCGGGGATCGAGGCATTTTGACGAGTCCTGTCCCGGGGAAATTGGTGTTGACGCTGAGGAGCATTTGTCGGGGGGGGGGGGGGGGCGGCCTGATCTCGGGTAAACGGCGGTGGGTGCGAGACGGCGATGGCAAATCGATAGCGAAATGTGCAGGGACTTGTGAGGAGGGGGACGGCGTTGATGGTTCGGTGATGACGCAGCTCTTTTTTCTCCATCGGGGTGAATGTTGTTCATCAGGACTGACGACATTTACTTTGCATTTGCATTCCTTGTTTTTTTTCAGCTGTGAGAACCGAGGGTCCGGAAAGCGGTGGTGACTCGTTTGTATTGGAAATTTTTTTACACTATTTTTAAGGTACCGAGACACTAGATTTATCCTTGCTCTATTGTGTGGTGAAGTTTTTGGCAAACATCTTCATGAAAGGTAAAAAAATTATTTATTCGACGGTCAACGTGAGGTTTTTTATTTTTTGATGAATAAACAACCTTTTGAGTGTCCCTGTAAAAAAAAAAAGAGATTTTGTCGGCAAGGTGGATCTTTCGCTCAACAAATTGATCATTAAATCCTCTTCTGTGCACGGTACTCGTTCATGTATAAAAATAATAAATAAATGACTTATCAGTTCGATTTCCATCTCATTACCCTTTGACGAGCGGAATAAAAGACCGAAACTGTCCTACACGCGGACGATTAAAAATTGAATCATCAAAAGAATGCGAACTACCTTTGCGACGAAACAAATATGAAACAAAGGGATGCGCTTCCGATCGTTCGGATATCCAATTTAAAACAAATTATTCAGGTACACTGCGCCCAATTCATCTTTACACGTATCGATAAAAGCACGAATGAATGAGCGAATGGATGAAATAATACTGCGGAAGTGATTAATTTCGTAAATCCCCGAGCACAGCAGACTCTGGACCCCAAAAATAATGCTTGAAAAAAACCAACCTAATAACTTTTCATAACAACGTCACAAAGGACGATCCCTCGGGCCGAAAGCTCCGGGGCCAGCCAAGCCACCGCACAATGTATAAAGGTATACGATTATATCGAGCCCGAAAAACTCCCAAATCCTCCGGTCAAAAAAGCAAAATTCAATCCCGCAAACGAGCCGACGGCCCCCCGAAATCCCTCCCGGCTTAAAAACTTTTGTTACTCACGATCGGCCCGCAAGCGACTCTCTCTCTCTTTCCGCAAAAGCTTTCACTAAATACCATCACCGCATCGGAGTCGACGCACCGGTAACATATACATACAACATCACCATCGCTCACTATGTACACACAGAGACACAGTGCCACACCACAAAGTGAATGGAGTGCTCTCTGCACACGCCCGCAACAGAAGAGGATAAAGGCGCCCTTAAACTCTACCCTGGACCTGCGATGATGATGGCGATGATGATGATGGAATGCGGATGAAAATTCTGGAGAGGGAGAAGAAACCGGAGCCGTCGCAGGCGCGCACGAATCGCCCGGCGTTCGCTCCTCGGGGACGCACAATGGCGCGGGTTCGCGAGAAGCCGCATTGTGAGCGAGACACTCGTGACTATGGACCGTGCGGTGGAAATATTTACATTTCGCCTCAATAACAACCACGCACCCACGACCGGCCTCTGTCTCTTGGGGGGGGGGGGGGGGGGGGCCCCCCCCC
>JAPYYV010007986.1:0-24185 GCA_030522625.1 Copidosoma aretas | reverse complement strand
ATTGTGAAAATTTTCAAGTGACATAATTTTGTTATGAAACTGTAAAAAAAGTTTTACTTGTACATGAAAATTTTGTTACATCTATAAATAAATATAAAGAAATCATAATGCTTACTTGGCTTTTTATTACATATTTTTATTAATTCAATAAAATATAATTTCTTCAGTTATTATTGCTCATCTCCGTTTTACAAGTAAAAAATTACTCCTAATAAATGATAAAATGGTGATTTCTCGCTTTTTTGCATGATAATACAAAATTTTGAGGTTATACTGACAAATAGTAACGACAAAAGTTGTGGATCTTTCAATTATCTACAATTTTTACTTGTAACTTTTTTTGATACGAGGTATATACATCATTTTATACTCAAAATACAGTTTTTTTTACCATTACGCGCTACATAAATTAATATTTTAACAATAACAATTGGAAACTCTCCATATTTAAAAAAAATTATTTTTACGTAAAATTTGACGCAGAACACAATGGTAATAATAAAAACTCGATTTATTCTGGGGACAATTGTTAAAAATCGATTAAAACAAATATATTGTTAATCATAATATTAATTTGTTGATAATTTTTTTTTTCAATTTTTTTTATTAAAGTTTAACTCTTTAGCTACAAAAGTGCCACTGGTGAAAATTTTGTAGCTCTCAAGGATTCGGAGCTATACATTGTTTAAAATGAGTCACCAACCACTATTATGAAATTTGTTATAACAAATAAAATTGAAAATAGGCGATAAAAAAAAAATTTCTTGGATAAGTATCTCTTATTTTTCAATATAGAAACTGGAAAAAGATTTTCAGCCGTATCAGAGAGGTGAAGGTCAAAATCCGTACAATTTGTAAAAGAATTACCCAGGTATATGTGTAGTACATGTGCGCCTAGTATGATTTATGAGTCCATTAACACGTTTCGAATAGGAAGCAGACGTTTGTCCGCATAGAGTATGAGTGTGAAAGTGAAAGGCGTACTTTTGACGAATTATATGTAGCGTTGAGGGCCAGAGTACTAATAGTAGCTGACAAGGCAACACCTCTATATGAATAAAGATCAATTTAACGTATTACTTATATTACTTATATACTCACTATCCCTTGCACCCACACGTCACTTAAAACGTAACAGTTGGCAACGGCAATGGGATTCGCAAAGAGTTAAAAATTTAATAGATCATTAAAAGGAGGATGTTTTCAACAACGAGTATTTGGACATCGACGAGGTGAGGGCGTCAACTTAAGATAGATAGCAACGGAGATCCTAGTAATATTTAAAGGTTCAATAACAAATGTCACCATCATGGACAAGTAAAAAGTCTTACCTCAGTCGATTATTTTTGTATATATATACGGTTGTTTAGTGTGGCACGTAAGTAAGTAAATTAGGCCTTTCCGTAAGTGCGGGAGTGGTGTTTGAAAAACAACGCATTGAGAACATTTTCTAATGTTAACAGAGTTATGCAACCGATAAAACGAGAAGACAAAAGCACTACGAAGCGTACGAACAGCCTAAATTTATTCAACAAAAGCCATAAAAGTAGAACAGCGACAGTGTATATATATTTACGGGAAGTTAGATGATAATTCTTTTATGAGTTATGCTTAAGCGAAAAGCTCGACATCGTGCATGAACATAAACTAAGCCTCGCTAATACGTACAAATGAGCGAAGGTGACCAAGAGCCAGCAAAGCTATCGTAAAACGACGCTTGACATTTATTGAAAGAAGAGATTATAGACAATCTGATGACAAGAAACATAAAAGTAGAAGAAGCACAGTCCTGGCAAGTTCTACGACAACAGTTAGTTGAATTAGTAAGATAAGAAATTTCCAAAGCTAGTATGGAGCCTACATTAAAGGACAAATATAATACAGACTAAAACAAAGATTTGTCCCAAGATACACACAGAAACGAAATTAACAGTGAAGACGATCGTACAGAAAGTGCTGACGATATGACAGGAATAGCGAAAATTTTTTTCAAGATTGAGTCACATGATTGGGAATCTTTTAATAAAAGGCTTAAATTATACTTCTTTGCTAAGAAAATCGAGGCAGCTGAAATAAAAAGAGCCGTTCTACATACTCAGATCGACCAAGAAGCATAAAAGCTATACAAGAACTTGTGTGCGCCAGATAAACCAGCAGAGCAAACACACACAGACCTAGTTAAATTATTTTATAACTATTTTAAGCCACCACCATCCAAAATAGTGGAACGTTGTACTTTTGTCCGCACAGTTAAGGCCCCAAATGAATTAAATGCAGGTTTTGCAACACGTCTAGGACAGCTGGCGCTTAACTGCAATTTCACAAACCTCAGCGAAGCGTTAGGAGACCAGCTCGTTTTTAATATACATGCCGCGAAAAGCACCACGAAAAACGCTGCAGAAGTCCAACAGTCTTTTATTTCTAAAAACTTTAAGCAGAATAATATTGCAATGAATCAAGCTACAAATCGCAAGGAGGGATTAAGGCAATACATCAAGAGAGGAGAGGAGACACAAAGCAATAAGGGGCAGTGCCGGCCAAGAAGCGGATATCGAAGAGGCTCTGTGAAATGCTACTGCTGCGGAGAGCTGCGGAGAGAGCGGGCATGCAACACGAAATTGCAGATTTCATGACAAGATCTTCAATTTGTGCCATATTCAAGGACAACTACAACGTACATGTTTTAAGAAGAAAAACTCATCAGACAAGTTCTTGTAAGAGAAAAAAATCGCATAAGGCCCAGAAAACATTGGCTGTCACAACAGCCACAACGACAGCGACAGCGGCGCATCAAAATGTAATAACTACGTTTACCCACAGTATAGACTCCAACTGTACATAATAACAACGCTACTGTAGCAAATCCATTTTCTTTAAAGGTTATTAATGATAAGTCCTTCAAAATAGAGTTTGATTCAGGTACTTATTTCAGCGTCATTTCCGAGGGATTTGTTGAACAGAATTTCAAAGAGTTACAAATTTTACAATCTCATATCAATATAATGACGTATGAGGATAAAATTATGGAGCCTGTGAGCCAACTAAAAAACCTCAAAGTAACTTTCCTAAATAAAACAAAAATTTTAGATTGCTTAAGATTTACTGGGAACAAAGTATCATTGATAGGAAAACAATGGCTTTCAGCTTTTGGGCAGTGGCCATTAAATCCTTTCAAAACTTCAAACATCACATTGAAAAGCGAATATAATTGAAATAAATTACAAGCGAGAGATGTACAAGAAAAATTACTGTCGGAATTTAAATTACAATTTAGTTAGACATCGGGTGTATATAACAAGCGAGAAAAAAAATCCACGTGAAAACAAACACAAAACCAGTCACCTTTGGAGCAAGGCATGTTGCGTACGCACCAAGGCCAAAGGTCGAACAAGATTTAGAGCGCTTAGTTACGCTAGGTCATTTAAAAATGTGGAGTCGAGTGAGTGGGCAACACCCGTAGCTTTTTAAATAGAAATGTGACGGTAAAGTTCCAATTTGTGGCGATTTTAAGATTACTCTGAATCCACATTTAAAAGTTACATAACGGCCTTTTCCGCGTATTAATGATATTTTGGCGGTACTCCAAAATGGCAAAACCTTTTTTAACTCGACTTACTGCATGCGTGTATGCAGATTCCGGTCGATAACGATTGACTTGAATTTTTAACAATCACAACTCATATTCGATTATACTGCTACTAAAAAATGATGGAAGGCACTGCTGTTCCTCCAGGTGAATTTATCAAAGTAATGGAAAAATGTCTTCCAGGTAGTCTAAGTACGATCGCCAACATGGACAATATTTACGTAAAGGGAAAAACTGACACAGAGAATTTTGAGAATTTACGATTGGTTTGTAAACGTTTGGAAGAACGAGTGCTGCGTTACAATAAAAGTGAATGTGATTTCATTAATAGGTGAATAGATGTCTAAGGATTTGTCATTGACAAGTATGGTTTGCACGAATCAAAAAGTAAGGAAAAAGCCATATATAAAGCATCGTGTCCAGAAGACACCAAATAGCTAATTTTATTCCTTGGGTTGATAAATTTTTATGTGAGATTTTTAAAAAACAGGTCTACCAAATTCCGTCCACTTTTTGATTGTGCCGAAAATAAAAATTTTTGAATGGACCAAGGAATGTGAAGAAGCTTTTTATTAGGAGAAATAAAAGATGATATACCAGCAAGTGCTAGCATACTACGATTCAAATAGGCAGTAATTTCTGGCATGTGACGCGTCTTACGGCGGACCTTCGGAAATTTTGTCTCGTAAGTGCGAAGATGGCAACGAACGCCCGATAGCTTTTGCGTCAAAGCGCATTCCGGAAAAAGAATTAAACCAAGCGATGAAGGATGAATAGGTGGGTGCTATCATATTTAGTTTACTAAAGTTTCATGACTTTGTTTACGGTAGGAAAATAGTTCTGCAACTTGACTATAAACCCCTCAAAACAATTTTTAGTCCAAAGAAGGGAATTCCGCAAACGGCAGCTTCTAGACTACGACGGTGAGCGTTTTTTTTATCAGGTTTTAACTATGATGTTGAATGGATACAATCTGAACAAAATGGAAATTGGGACGCGTTGTCAAGGTTACCCATCGACGATGACACTGATTTGTTTAGAGTAAACAATATACATAGACTTTATATTGCAGAAGAGGTAAAAGTCATTGATCATAAGAATGTTGTTTTTGAAACAAAACGCGATAAATTATTAGCAAGAAGAATAAAGTTTTGTGTGATCGGTTGGCCTGATAGTTGCAAGGAGCTGTCAAAAGAGCAAATTTTTTTTTGCAAAAAAACATGATATGTATGTTGAAGAAAACTATTTGTTTTGGAGTTATAGAATTATTTTACCTATAAGTTTACGTGGACTTATTTCAGGCGATCTACACTTATCGCATCTAGGGGTGATTAAGATGAAATCGTTCGCATGCTCTTACGTATGGTGGCCTGGTATAGACTCTGATATTGAGGGCACAGCAAATCAATGTTAAGTTTGTATTGGAAACAGAAAGTCTCCTTCGCATACACAACTAACACCATGGCCGTGGCCAGAAGTGGCATGGCACAGAATTCACTGTGATTTTCTGGGACCCTTTTAAGGTGGTATGTGCCTGATAGTAGTAGACACTTTCTCAGAATAGCGAGAGGTGCTTAATCTGAGAGAAGATACTCGAGCTTGCAAGATTGTAAAAATATTTCTAGATTTGTTCGCGCGGTACGGCATACCGAATCATTTGGTGTCGGACAACGGACGTCAGTTCAGGAGCGATTTAAGGGAATTTTTGAAACGCGTAAGGGTAAATCATAGGTTCTCGCCTTTTTATCATCTGGCAATAAACAGGGCCGCAGCAAATTTTGTGGGCACCTTCTAGGATAAAATTCTCAAAATCATGCAAGGGAAAAATAAGATAGGTAGAGCAATTACCGAAACACACCTCATTGCACAACAGGAATAACCCAAGCACGTTTAATGTATATCAGAGACCTTAAAACATGTTTTGATCTGCTTCAGCTAAACTTGCGTTCAAAGGTCTAGGAAGCACAAACAGCACATGAAGCGTCTCGACCGCCCTCACGGCAGATAAAGTTTGTACCAAATGATTTAATTATGATTGACAATCATCAAAAAGCATGTTGACATCTAGATTTTTAATATTAATCAAAAAGACCTCGTTTTTTTACAAATACTTATTATACCATTGAAATTATTTCAAATATTCTTTAGTTAATTTTGTAAAACTTTTGTCCAAATACTAATACATAATGACACTATACGAGGTATATAGTTGACAATCAACGCCAATATTTTGACGTCATCCTGACGTCCTCATCAGGGCAACTAACTATGAATACAAAGATAGTAATTACATAGTACAAAAACCGACAACAAAAATTACATCATATAAAAAGTTTAATATAATTACCCGTACCAGTGTTAGAATAACACGTAACAGTGCAAGCAGAGCAAAAAAATCTAGTACATAGTGAAAAACTATTTCTTTATAAAGTTATATCTGAAAAAGGATGTTTTGAACAATCAGATCGTGGTATGAATCAAAGTGAAAAAAACATTATCCGTGTATTACAAGGTAGGCATGTGTGTATGGATAAAAGAACAAAAAGGATGTAAAATAGCCAATGTAACGTGTAAAAATTGTAAAAAAACTTCTTAAACGTATGGAACTGTATGATTAACGTGTGAATGTGAATAAAGATTATTTTCGGACGATTTTGTGTTTTACATTCCGTAAAAAACTATTATAAGACACATCTGATTTGCTAGTATCAAGTTGTTTATTTACATTATTATCATAAACTAAGATGCATACCATTTCAGAAAATTCACGTATGAATATGTTCTTTTCTTGGTCCGAAATTCCAACATTAATAAAGTAAAAAGTGTGCTGAAATTGAGCTCAGTAAGAGGCAATGGCCGATCTATTATCATGATTTCTAACCATCCGCAAGTGTTCACTTATACGAATACCAAGAAGTCTCTTACTTCGATCTACATTGCAAATGCCACACTCACAAAGAATTAAATACACTATGGACTTTTTTTTCAGTGTAGGAATTTTGTCTATACCCAATCTTATAATATCTGTAGATTTACATGTATTGGAAAAACTTACTTTAATACTAAAATCAGAAAAAATCTTTCGCAAAGAAGTCTCTTAAGGTTGAAAGTAAGGGAGTGCAATGAATAGAGTTCCTGGTTTAGAGTTTTAATTATCTAAGCGGCCACAAACATTCTTTAAAGCTGAGGTTTTTGGTTTGTTTGACACTCTATTAAGAAAGCTGATACTCTTTTTAATGTTTTTTTCAACGAAATAGCAAGGATAAGCATTCTTAGCAATAATACTTCTAATCGCTTTAATGTTTTTTGTTCTAAAGCCAAAATCAGCCAATTCAAAAACTTTATTAATCAAATAGTAAATAATAGATATCTCCTGACAAACAGGGTTATAAGAAGAAAATTTTTTTTTACTTTTATCAACTTATAAGTAACTTGGGTTTGACTAGAAGACGTATTAGAGAACATAGTGACTTAATTATAACTAATTGTGACAGTGGTGGTTCTACAATAGTCATCTACAAAACTGATTATATTAACAAGGTTAAAACGTTCTTAGAAGATTCTACTTATCACGAGATGGTTCCTAAAAAGGATAGTATGGAAATCCTTCCTCGATTTAATAAGTGTGTCGAAAGAATTGTTGACTCTTATACACACAGTGAAGTTTTCCTTGCATCTGAGATTCCTAAACCTGAGCTGGATAAGTTGAATATTAGTTCTTTATCTCGTGCTTATGGTCTTGTCAATGTTCATAAAGTTGGTCATTCCATTAGACTTATTGTCTCTTTCCTTGGATCTCCCCTGTATGGAATGGATACATGGTTCTGAAGTTTTTTTGATAAATTTCTAAAAAAAGTCTCCCTTTTCAGTTACCAACTCGTATGACGTCAGAGACCGTATCAAACGTATTGTTGTCCCAGAAGGTTTTTCTTTGGTTTCATTCGATGTGGTATCTCTCTGTACTAATCTGCCCTTTACTTTGAAAAAAAACCGTTTAAACAAAAAGTTATGTTCCTTCATAAATCTTCTAGCAATTGACAAAAAAAATTTCTTGATAGTTTTGATTTTCTCAATAATTCTAATTATCTCGTTTTCAACAACCAAGTACATAGGCAAAATTGTGGCACACCGATGGGTGAATGTTCCTCTCCGTGAATAGCTGAAATGGTTTTGGAATCTTTGGAGTCATCTACCATTCCGAGGTGCGGAGATAATGTTTCAACCTATATTTTCTACGTAGAAGATTGTTTCCTTATCATAAAAACAGAACAGATTGAACATATTCTGAGTCTCTTCAACAATTATAATCTGTATTTACAGTCGACAGTAGAGAGAGAGAGAGAGAGAGAGAGACAAATAGCTCCATACCATTTTGAGATGTCTTAATTACTCGTATCTCTCACTCTGTATGTTCGATAGACTTAGACAAAAACCCAATGCGTCCGATCGATTTAAAATTTTTTTTTTTCTTATAACCCTGTTTGTCAGAAGAGATCTATTATTTACTCTTTAATTGATAAAGTTTTGAAATTGGCTGATTCTTGCATTAGAACAAGAAACACTAGAGAGGTTAGGAGGATTCTTGCTTAGGATGCTTATCCTTGCTATTTTAATGAAAAATTCATTGAAGCGAGCAACAGCTTTCTTAATAAAGTGTCAAACAAATTAAAAATTTATAATTTTAAGGGTGTTTCTAGCCGCTTTGAGAATCAACACTCTAAACCAGGAACTCCATTCATTGTACTCCCTTACCTTTAACCTTTGGAGACTTCTTTGCGAAGAATTTTTTCTGAATTTAATATTAAAGTAATTTTATCCAATACATGTAAATCTACAGATATGATAACATTGGGTAAAGACAAAATTCCTACACTGAAAAAGGGGTGCATAGATTATTTAAATCTTTGTGAGTGTGGCATTTGCTATGTGAGTCAAAGTAAGAGACTTCTTGGTATTCGTATGAGTAAACACTTGCGGATGGTTAGAAAACATGATAATAGGTCCGTTATTGCCTCTCACTCAGTTCAATTTCAGCACACTTTTGACTTTAATATTGTTAAAATTTTGGACCAAGAAAAGAACAGATTTAAACGTGAATTTTCCAAATAGATATACATCTTAGTTTATGATAATAATACAAATAAACAACTTAATACTAGCAAATTGGATGTCTCTTTGAAAAGATTTTTACAAAATATAAAACACAAAGTCCTCCGAAAATAATCATCATTTACATTCACATGATTATCATACAGTTCTATACGTTTAATAAGTTTTATACAATTTTCACATGTTACATCGGCTATTTAACATCCTTTTAGTACTCTTTTTTATACACGCACGTCTACCTTGTTCTACAAGGTGTATGTTTTTCTTACTTTGATTTATACCACGATGTGACGGTTAAAAACATCCTTTTTAAACATTTCTATCAAAAGAAATAGTTTCTTACTATGTACTAGATTTTTTTTTGCTCCGCTTGAGATGTAACGTGTTATCCTAACACTTGTACCGGTAATTATATTAAATATTTTGTATTATTTAATTTTTGTTTTCTGTTTTTGTACTATGTAATTACTAGCTTGTATTCATAGTTAGTTGCTCTGATAAGGACGTCAGGATGAGGTCAAAATATTGGCGATGATTTTCAACTATTTCAATAAAGTTATGCTCTTTTTACTATATCTCGTATGGTGTCATTATTTATTATCGACTACGGAGCAGCGATCCCAAATACCGCACCAACTGTAATGCTTGAGTATATCTATATATTATGCTTTAGCATACGGTTTGGTGCGACGTTTGAGATCGCTGCTACGAAGCAAGTGTCTAGATGATGAACTTTTACACTAATACTCATACCTTTTTGAAAAATGAAATTTTTCTAAAGTTTGATGTTGTACTGTTGATATCTTAAATACATCATTTTGTGAAGAAAAATAACATTAAATAAGAGTATTAAAATATAAAAATTATACCAGTACAAAAATAACAAATTACTTTAACGTAACAAATTTAAGTCTGTAATAAATTTGTTAGATTTCATTTACGAATTTCACAATACGTAGAGTTGAAAATTTTTTTTATAATAATTAAACACTGCAATCTATGCAGTCAAATCATTCTAAACAGTAGAAAGTCTCTTTAGCTGAAAAAAAATCATAAAATCACTAGTAATTATGAAAGCTTTTTATATAGAATGGTAATAATTGTATAAAATGTGTAAATGGTGCTTAAACAATGTGAAGAGCATAAATGTATTGAATCGACGAAATTATTGTATCAAGATGAGTATATAGATAATCTAATGTAATATGGATGTGAGAAAATTTATCTTATAATGCTATTACTTTTAATATGTTCGTCATAGCTTTTGTAGTTTTTTTATGAGTATTTAAAGTAATGTTAATTTTTCAAAAAAAGCAAGCAAGTTAACCGAAAAAAAAGTTTCATATTTGTTCTATATAAATGCACTTAGAAATATGTGCTGAGTTAAGGTTGATTATTTTTTATCTTAAATCACAATACATCACGTCTGTGTATCTGTCCGATGTCCTAGCCAAGGCAATTGTTTTTAAATGTTTTATTTTTTTTTAAATTAAAAGTCTTTAGAAAAGGAATATTTTAAAAACAGCATTAAAAAAAATTAATACATTGATTATTAAAAAAATTAAAATGTATTTTAGTAATCATTTTTTAAGTTAAAGAATGAATTAATTATTAGCTAATTTATAAATAAGAGAATAATCATAATATTATTATAAAAATTGTATATGTTGATATGATAATTATTATTATGAATTATCTTATAAATATAAGTTTTTGGAAAATTGGCTAGCAGAGCGCGCAGGTAGGCGGATATGCATATGGAATAAATATCAGAAAAAAATAGGACATATCACGTAATGTAATTACACAAGTATCAGAGGAACTAAAAGTGATAAAATCCATATCGCTACAAATCATTGCAACGTGATAAATCGAATTCTACAATAATTAGGCAGGAAATATGGATTATAGATAAATCCATAGAATACTAAGAAAATAAAAGAGAGAGTCACGATAGAATTAAAGACGAACGTGAAATGCATACATATAATAATAGACGATAAAAAATTAAACAAACCTAAGAAAACTAAGAAAAGTGGCAAAAAGAAAAATTCAAATGCGTTTTGAAGAGTTATTAATAATTAAAACAGGATAAAAAAGAGGGATGGTGATCGGGAAGGAGGCATGAAAAAATAATTTCAAAAATCTGTGAAGAGACAGCAATAAAACATGTTATACGGAAATCTAATGCCAGAGTGTTGAAATCAACAGCGATGCAGAAAAAGATTATACGAGGATATATTTATCCTTGAGTAAAAGAATGGAGATGTAAAAATAAAAAAATAGAAATACAGAGAAAAGGACAGAATTATGGAAAACTGTTTCAAGAATCTGCAAATTATTTGGATAATTGATTCATAAAACATACTTTATAGCTTATAGACAAAGACACATAAATGTAGCATTCAAGCCATGCGCAATTCTTAGCGTTAAGCAAGTAGAAAAATACGTAGAGGAGTAGAAAATAATAATGAAGAGTCAGGGTGGCATCAGAGCAAGAAGAAGAATCAGGTACCATTTTTTTTTACTAAATAGTTTAATTGAAAATCAAATATAGGATTATTGCAGTAAATTATATGCTGTTTTTGTAGACATCAAAACAAAATTTGATAACATCAATAGAGAAATGTTCCAGGTCAAATTGTATATCAGAGAGATAAGTATAAAAATGAAAAAATGTTGGAAAGAATCTAAAAATGTACAAAAAACAGGTATTTACGGTCGGGGGCTAAAAAATCGATTTAAAAAAAAAAAGTGGTAGGGCATGGGTGCCGATGTAGCTCGGTTATTTTAGGCTCATTAATAGAGAATATAGACGATAAGTGAATGTAAAAAATTGCAAAAGGTTTACCAGTAAGCAATTTTAAAATTTACTTTCTCAAATTATCTGATGACGTCGTTTTAGGCGCACAGCAATTTACAGACAAAAAACCCATGGAGAAAGTTTTGGATAAATATAAAATAAAAAATGTACTGGAAGCGTGCACAAAACAAAAATCTTTCCTTTTAGGAATGAAAAAGGATAAAAACAGATGTGTTTTAACTTGAATTAGAGGCATTGAGAGTTTTACACGAGGACATGGACCGATGGACCCGGTAGTGTAGTTCATAACAAAAAACTATTGTAGCACACAGAAAAACCTACGAGTAGGGTACGATGGGTAGTAAAAACAGTTTAAGGCTTAAGGATGAGAGCTAGCGCACAAAGATTTTATTTAAAAATTTTTTTCATGCACTAAATTGTTAATCGAAGAATTCACGGATTTAATCAATAAAACTCATACAAAATAGGCAAATAAGTTGAAGTTGTGCATGAAAAAGAAGGGAATTGAAAACGATAGAATTTATAAGAAGAGCAATAAAAGATAAAAAACTTGAAGAAATTAAAAAATAGTTTACAAAAAGAAGGAAGACATTTGTGAATTAGAGAATATAAAAAAAAACTATATGATAACTGACAACTCTATCTTCTGTTAAATGTTATAAAAAAAAGCGCAGAGTAAGAATAATGTAGCAAAAAGAAAAAGATATAGGTGCGTTTAAAAGTTTTTATGTGATAAGCTATAGGATCTGCAATAAAAAAATTTATTAACCACACATTTCTTTGTAAAGAGGAAAAAACAACAACGAATAAAATGATAATAATATCATTTAAATTTAATCAAACTTCCGCACTGCAACTTGATCGATTATTTAATATTCAATGTATAGAACGCCGCTTCTGTACTACGATTTTTCGAACAGAATTTTTTTTGAGCGTGTGTGTGAGTGCAGTCACAATCACATTGCACCCACACATGCATACGCATTGACTTTATACTACGCAGGTTCAAGCCTCTATTTATATTCATACTTACTGCCTCCGTTAATAAAAAGCACAGAATGTACGGAAGGAAAAATTTGGAAAATTGGAGAAACAGAATGGGATTCGTTTCGTCCTCGACCGCTAGCTGGGACTCGTCAGTGTAGCACGCTAGCAATCTAGCTACATGCGGATAAAGTCAATGTGTATGCATGTGTCTGTGCAATGTCATTGCACACACCCACACACTTAAAAATAATTCTGTTCGAAAGATCATGGAGAGATATGCGGAAGGAAAATTATTTATGTTAAACTATAATTTATTTATGAAGGTAAATAAGGCACAACAGTAGAGATTAAAATTTCAGAAAAATGTTGTGTGTTATAAATTATAATATTATGTAAATAAAAAAGAAGTTCCAGCACGCTGTTGTATGTTTTATTATTACATAGGTTACTTAATTAAACATCATATAAGCACTTATGTAAAAGGAGAAGAATTTTTAATAGTTATAAAACAAACAAAGAATATGCAGAAGTATATAAAAACCTATTCAAGAAATGAAAAAAAATGAGAGAAACAATTAACAGCTACAAATATTTAGAAAGAATTTTCAAATGATATCTTATCATAAGCTTGTATCCATAATGGATTATAAAATGATCAAAAATAACAAACAAAGGCTCATAACTGTTTTTATAATAATAATGATACAGTAAATATCGTATATGTATGCATATGTATCAATATCAACCTTAAAAACCAACTTCATTTATTATTAGTAATGAATTACTAACAATTATTTAATAAATCAGTGATCTCATTTCATATATTGACCATGTGTGCTCGAATTTTTAGCGAATTTTTATTAGATCGCTTTGGTTATCTATGTTTGTAGGCATATATGTGTATTAAAAATAAGTTTCTTATTTATTATTCAGACATAAGAATAAGAATATTGAAATATGGGGGTTGGCGCGCGGACCGGGCAGGGGGCAAAGCCCAACTAGTATATATATACGAGGTCAGCTAAAAGAATAAGGTGAATTTTTTAATTTTGCGGGCAACGTACATTTAATTATTGATTTGTTTCTGTTATGTTGGTATTCTTGCCATAAGCATATGTTTACAGTTTTAGCTATGTAGCATATTTAGTTTGTTCGGGAAAGGCATAAAAGTTAGAAGTGTTTTGCGTGTTCAGCGATTTTCTGCTGACCAAAAAAATGGATCAATGAATTTGCATTCAATGTTGTATAAAGAAAGGAATCTAGTTCTCAAAAACCCTTAAAACGTTGACAGTGGAATATGGTGACTGTACTCTGGGTCAAAAAATGTTTACAAGTAGTACAAGCTTTCCACAGAAGATCGAGAAGATGTGAATGACGACGCTTGCCCTGGATGCCCCAGCACATCAACAACCGATGAAAATGTTGAGAAAGTGAAGAAAATTTCTATGGATAATCGTCGAATTAGTATTAGAGAAGTTGCTAAGGATGTCAACATATCATTTGGCTTGTGCCATCCTATTTTTTCGGAAATTTTGGGCATAAAGCGTGTAGCAGCGATGTTCGTTCCAAAACTGCTGAATTTTGACCAAAAAAACCGTCGCATGAGCATCGCTCAGGAATTGTTGAATGACATCAAAGGCGATCCAGATTTGCTTAAAAGGGTCATAAATATGGTTATGGCATCGAAATGAAAGCCCAATCGTCCTAATAGAAGAGCCCAGGAGAGCCAAGGCCAAAAAAAGCACCTAAAGTTTGATCAAATGTGAAGATTTTGCTGACTGTTTTTTTCGATTACTGTGGCGTAGTGCATAAGAAGTTCTTACCACGTTGTCGTACGGTTAAAATGGAGTATTATCTTGATGTTTTGCGCCGCTTGTGAGAAGCAATACGGAGAAAGCGTCCGGAATTGTGGAAAAACAATTCCTGGCTTTTGCATTACGATAATGCACCTGCTCACTCGTCACTGCTTGTTCGTAATTTTTTGGCCAAAAACAACACCGTAATCATGCCTTAGCCATCGTATTCACCAGATTTGGCCCCCTGCGACTTTTTCCTGTTTCTAAGATTGAAGAGACCCATCAAAGGACGGCGTTTTGCGACGATTAAGGAGATACAAACCGAATCGCTGAGAGAGCTCATAGGCATACCGAAAAGTGCATATCAGAACTGCTTCGAGGATTGGAAAAAACGCGTGCACAAGTGTATTACATTTAAGTGGGACTACTTTGAAGGGGACAAAATTAAAATTGATTAATAATAAAATTTTTTTGAGAAAAATGAGAATTCACCTTATTTTTTAAGCAGACCTAGTGTATACATACATAAAATATTTATAGAATTATAATAATTTTAGAAACGAAGATTTACTTTTTCTTTGTCGTTTTTAAAAATTTTCAAAGAACTTATAAATATGCGTTAATAGAACGATGACTGGGGAATTTTTACTCAATATTGGGGAATTGAAAATATTTTATTTTTTTCTGCTACTAATTTTCAAATACTTTTTCATTCTTATTTCTTGTATTATAACTACTTTAAATATATTTTTAACGAAATAAGTACTTATAGTGTTTACAATATTATCTTATACACAATTGATACAGCAGAGTTTAACATAATTCTTTAGTGTACGTCAACATTACAACATGCAAGAGTTCCTCTTGACATTGACAACATACTTCAATTTATAACGCATTACATATTTTGCTATGTTAAAGTTTCGCTCCGTAGTCCGTGGCATACCAATGTGTTCGAAATGTCTTACATATTTACATAAATCGCCTTCCGGTTTCGTTGTGATATTTTCAATATCTCTCTCATGTATGTCTCTTCATCTTTCTTGAATTCTGTATTTCTGCTTGATATCATTATTTATCCTTCTATGTTTTCAACTGCATCTTTATAAAGCTCTCTTCCCTATTTTTTTTATTGTAGTGCCTGCAGTATATTACTTTGAACCTTCTTTCTCTCGTCGTTTTTACACTAATATATGTCAGCCTACAACACTGCTCTTTAAAATCTCCTGTTTTTTTTCTTCTCCCAATATTCCTCTATCTCTGGTTTTACTTTTATCCTTACTCATAAGACAAATTGTCAAATGATTGTGGTACTTTTATTCGTCACGTGATAAATCGAGTTTGACCTAGAGTGTACGAATTTTAAAATAAGATATTAAGAATTGCATAATAAAATATAAATCACTAAAAATAAAAAAATTGTATTAAAGGATTACCTATTTCTTCTTTTTTATCAAATATCATTTAATTGATTGTTTGATTTAATTTTAGTAATACGTGCGAGAAGCGTGCAGGGTGTGCTTCCACCTAGCATCTTTATAATATTTACAGAAGTTTGAGTTGGTTATTACCTTTTCAATTTTTGTATTCCCTAATCGGTTTATGTCTCAATACTGTTTGTTTAATTTTCTCTGATTTTCTAGAGTCGATTTTTTTCGGTTGCCCTTATAAGTTTTAACGTTTTCTTATCCTCTACTTTTTTATATCTCACTTAAACTCTTTTGCGCCATCATATTCGATACTTATTAATTTTTCCCCTTAATTCTTCCATCAAGCGTGCGTGTGGCATCTACCATCGTCCATTTTTAAGATTAGAAAAGAAGTAAGGAGTCCGCAAACTATTGATAAAAAATTGCCTCTTAATAGAAAAGTGTAAGCCTACTTAGTGTCTTACCAAGCAAATATATTTTCGTTCGATTTGCATCGTAATGGTACCGCAATGTAAACTTTTCGATCAAATATAGCATGCTGCTGATGTACAGGGTAGGCTCCAATGTTTTTTTTTTAATTTTTACTAAAAACTCATTGTGCTGGTCTATAGTTTGCATGAATTGTAAGGCTTATAAGACTAAAAAAGGCTTGGAAAGTATTTTTACTGATAAATACCGCAAAATATTTATTTTTTGAAGCTTTATCTGTAAAAACATGAGAAGTTTCGATCCCCGAGATACAAATGCGGTTAGTTAATGAAATGAAAGCATAGCAGGGGACTTTAAATTATAAAGTTTTAGTTTTATTGAATAGTTATTCGTAGTAATATTTCCGTTCTGCTCTGGTACTCCGCAGTCGAACCTATTTTTAACGTTTTCTATGAAATATCACGCGTGAAGGGGTTAGAACTTGGATGCATGATTTTAACATGTTTACAAGGGGTAAACAGCATAATTATTTTTTCATAATTTTTGTTATAGAGTATAGATAGTAAAAAAACTGGACTCATGCTTTTATTTTACAATTTTCTCGAGAATCGTTGGCAAACTCCTTACTGCCCGTTTTCTTATTTATGTGGATATGCCAACCCTTCCCACCTCCACTTTTTATATGTATTCTGGTGTTTTTACATTTAAACTTACCGTTATTTATGTAAATTTGCCTTTTATTTTTTTCTACAGCTTTTTTTTATTTTTATCTCTAAATCTCTGCTTTGTATGGACAGCTTGATTTCATTTTTAAATCTGTAAGACAAAATCTTCAATTTAAACTGTTTACCTTAAGTCTTTTGCTTAAGCCTCAAATGCAGCGACTGCTTTTCGCATTCTACCTATTATTATTTCCTAGTGCCGTGAAAAGCTATTTTTTATTTAGGAATACACTGTTAGGTATTCATACTTGTTTACAACTCCTAATACCTCTCGATTTCATTTAAATTGATCTTTTCCTATCAATTCTCCATTCCTTAAAATTAAAATTGTTGTTTTTTTAGTGTCTTCTTTCAGTCTTTTTTTTACTACATATGACTAACACTTCTAGTATTTATATTGTCTTTATGGTGCTTCTTGCATAACAGTATTTCATTACTAAATTTAAGACAGTGCATGTTTGGATTATCTACTTTAATACCTCCTGAATTACTCTCGATTATCTTATTGTCTATATCCTCTATAATTATACTAAAGACAGCCAGGCATAATAGCAAAATGCTATTGAATTTCTTAGGCATTGGGGAAGATGATAAACGTTATAAACTACAGAGTAAATGCATTATTAAATGTATATAACAAAAAATTAGCAATTATAATTGCTAAAATAGTAAAAAAAATGGGTTGAAATGTGTAAAATGTGAAAGAAGAGTCAAGCTGGCTTCAGGGAAAAAAGAAGAGCAAGGGACATTATTTTTGTACGGAACAGTTTAATTAAAAATAAGCTTAAGGGAAAAGGCAATAAATTATACATCAAGACATCAAAGAAAAACTATTTATGTTTTGCTGGAATATCACTGATTTCTTCCAAACAATATTTATATACGTGTATAGCACCTTAAAATCTATACGTAAACATAACAGCACCATACCCCATCAATTCTGATTCTTATGTATCCCAGCTTTACTGACGGTCGATTGCTCGCTTGCTCCTCTTAGACACTCTACAGCTAGGGGATTGATGCTTTTTATCATTCGGTATATTCAATTTTGACATTTACGCCAATGTTTTGAGTCTTTATTTTCTTTTTAAAAACATTACTTCATTTTCCACAGATTTGAGTTTTAGCGGTACTGTTTCTCCCATTACTCTCACCTTTTTGCCGAAAATAGGTTCTTCCGCGTTTCTCCACACTATCTTCTAAAGTTCTTCTTTTATTATTTTCTCGTTTTTCTCACTTTCTTGATTTTTAATAATTTTTCTGTTTCTCATAACGTTTTTGTCATATTTTTATTTCCTTTCAGCGATCTTATACGGTAATTTGTATACTTTATTTGTACGTGCTTCTGGATTTTCTTGCGGAAATTTTTTATTATAACTATCAACTCCTCTCTTATATCTTTAGTTGTATAAACTATGGCCAATGCTTGCAAGCTGTTAGCACAATTACCTGAATGTTTATAAAACAACTGATTATAATAAATTTCCATCAATCCGATTTAGCTGTTTCTCAACTATAACAAATTCCTACTTATTTTAAGTAATGTTTTTAATATTCTCTTATTATCCTTTTTTCTACTCCTCTAACGGAACCAGAAATAATTTGAATAAATTTAACTTTATAGAAAATTAACAGTCGGAAGCTTGATGATTGACTTATTTTACCATAAAGTAGGTTTTCAGTGACTGAATTTTTTTTAGAAATTGGAGGTGGTGGTGGGGTGGGGGGGGGGGGGGGGGAAAGGAAACAAGAAAAATTTGGTAGAGGGCTACAGTGGGGCTGGGGGGTGTATGAAGTCCTGAACCAAAAATATTAGAAGTCGAAGTAAAAGAAAAATACTGAATTTTCCCTAGTTTTGTATGGGGTTGGTAGAAGGTGATCAGGGGGCCGCAAGGGGGCAGTCAAAGGGCGGTAGGACTATGAAGGGGTTATGTGAAATTCCCCAAATAAATAACTGTGTAATTAACATGTACATCTTTTTATATTATAGAGTGAATTCGGGTGGGCCAGAGGTAATAGGTCCCTTAAGCCTCTGTTCTTTCCGTGCTCCGCCGCAGCAGCTTTATTTGTATCTACAAACATGTACAAAATGAAGTAAAAAGAAGGTTGTTTTTCCGTGATTTTAGGTATCGATCACCTCTTACACCCCTCCCCATGCCCCCTCTTACCACTCCAGACTTTCTATATCGTCCCGCTTGACAGAGTCTACACAGCTCCCCACGATTGGAGGAAAAAATATCTAATTTTTCCGTTAGTGACGATTAGATAGATCTTACCCACAGCTGCCCCCTAGCATTATCAGCGTGCTTCACAGCCTCTTATATGCCCTTTGTATAGTCCTTCACAACCTCCTATAACGCCCACAGTCCCTCCACGCACCTTCTCAAAAAAAAAAAATTCTATCGTTTCTTTCGTTATTATTAGTTCACTGCCTTCCACCAAACCTCTCTATGCAGCCCACCCACCCCCCCCTCACGCCCCCCCGACCACACCCCCAAAATAAAGTAAAATTCTTCCTTGTTTTGCGTTTTTAACAACCCGCCCCCCCCCCCCCCCCCCCCATACACACGCACACTTTTTCAACTTGCATTCCATGTTTATATATCTGCGTGTGCATGTGAAGCTATCATCCTATGGGTAAAATATAATCAACAAGTTATTACTATTACTGTTTGAAATAATATGATTATGGACACATGAATTTCTTATTTCATAGAATTAAAAATTTAATCTTATACCATATTATTTATATTCATAGAATTTTCTTACTCGTTTTATATAAAAATATACTTAGAAGTTTTTCATCTAGATAATACCACACACAATTGACTTTAAGAAAATAGTCGCCTTTTTAAAGTATAAACATCATTTATTAATTTATCAAAACTTTGACCTTGCGACTTGTACATACTCATAGAAAAAGCTAATAGTAAGTTAGATTGTTTTCTTCATAAAATAAAAGGTTAGGAGCATAAAGTGCTGGTATTCAAAGGTATTATTGAAGTGTACACTTTATTTTGAATGCTTTACCTGTTCTTTGTTCTTCAGTGTTCTACTCAACTAAATAATTAAGTTATTTTAAGTCGAATTTCGTTGCCTAACCCTTCTTTAATCCATAGATTTCTAATTAATATGACTATCGCATTTATTTCCAAATTCAGTTTATGGGGTGCAAGAGATTCCCTTGTTAAGTTCAAATGTTCCCTTGGAAAAATTACGTATATTTGTGATCAGCGTTATCAATTCCCTTATAAGTTGCGTAATCTACACTATAGTAAGTCGATGTTTTTCTGGACATGGCACTTTCAATTCCATTATTTAGGAAATATGGTAAAATTAATTGTGAGCTGTTAACATTACGTTATTGATTATAGAAGCATCAACATTATAGAAAATGTCTGAACAAACATAATCTATTTTTTATTTTTTTGGAATTTTAGAAAAAATTATTTTTCCTTTTCCTACTTTTAAGATAAAAGATAAAAACATTATATCGATAAAATGTCCACGTAAAATTATAAATATAACTTTAAATGGTGTGATAGCAGTTTTTGATCAATCGCGCAAAGGACCATCAACAATTTACAACGCTTTTTCAGGTGTCATTAAACCTTTATCGTATATAATAATATCGGCCTCGTGTAATTTTTTTATCTCCTTTTGATTTTATCATAACGCTATCATCAGCACGTACGGTTAAATAGAAGACGGGGAATGTAAACTTAGCTAATAGGTAAGTCTTCTAGATTTACCGAATCTCCAACAAAAGTTTGATACTTTTCCATTACGTCAATATCATAAAGAACAAGGCTTTAAAAGCTAACTTCTCAACATGGGCTCTGATATCAAGCATGCGAGAATTTGTGATTATTTGCAAAAAATACTACTTGAAGCAATCTATGGCTTGTCCCTCTACTCGGAAGGAATATAAAGGCTATGCTTCTCCATGCCATAAAGAAAATTTTCTTGTCTAACGAAAGAAAGTAAAGAACGATAGTTTTGTACAAAAATGTTTCTATACGTTTAGTTAAAGAAAAAATGTATCAAATACTTTACTGTTGAATATAATTGTATCGTCGTTTTGTTCCCTCTGGCCGGAAAGTGCAACTCCCGCAGCCACAGCGTGAGAGAAAGTGTCCCTTTTCCAAGGCTGTCGAGCACTAAAATAGTATATGCATTACGGCCGGAAGTGAAGAAGCCTTAGAACGTCCTTTCGCCGCCCTCAACTTTGCCTCGAACGACAATGTACGGACGATCTGAGACTTTCTTCACTTTTCCGGTCTAGGTACCTAATATACTATTTAAGAAACTTTTTTGCAGCTGTCTTAGATTCATTAATCTAAATTTGTAAAGGTGTTAAAAAGCTTTATCGTCACTATTTCCAGAACAATCTTTTATGATATATTTTTAAAATTAATTCTGAATTATATTTCTTTGGAAGTTTTCTGACATAAAAAAACATGCAGAACATTTTCGTAGTTAGAATTATAACATAATCATACAACCTTTTCAAAAAAATTTTCCATCAATTCATGATCGGCGAGCCCCATTTAAAGAGCAGTATCCTTAAAATTATCATATCGTGATCAATTATACGTTTTTGAATCATCAAAGACATTTTGCCTATGACTCTATTTAGTATAAGATTAAAATAAAATCGTCCATGATCTTATGGTGACAGAACATTTATTTGAGCAATGACAACATTTTTTTACATATATTTTCTTTTTGCTTACTTTTTGGATTTGTTAGTATACAAGTATATGCAATATTCTGTAATATCAACGCACTGCATGGACTTTGAAAACTTTTTTTTTGGTTCAATTTATATTGAGCTGAAAATGGTGTTTTCTGATTTTTTATAGCTTTTTCAATTTTGTTTTATTCGAAAATTGTTCTTTGTTTTTCCTTTAACTGCCAAGGTATAGCATTACGTCATGAGTACGAGTGTCTGAAGGTGACAGCCAAGGTATTGGGTGATTCTAAGAGTACGTGTGTCTGAAGATAACTAAGTTTCACGTAGAGTCATAAGTACGCGTGTCTGAAGGAAATCGCAGGGGTATCGCATAAAGCCATGAATATGGGTTGCTAAACGTAATTGCAGTGGTACCGCGTCATATCATGAGTATGCGTGTCCAAACGTAACATCCAAGGTCCTGCGTGATATCATGAGTACACGTATCTGATCCTAACTGCCAAAGAATCACGTGAGGTAGTTTCTGACGATGCAACTTTTGTCTTGGAGGCAATTTAAGTTGTCTTAAAAGTAGGAATTAGTTTGTCCGAATAAATAGAAGGAGTTTACAAAACTGAAAAATTAAACTTCTAAATACAAGAATGAACAATTTTGTCACGAGAGCTGGAGCCCTATAAAAATATTTGAGTTAAATTATGTAACGGTCAAATCGAACATAAAATCGTGCATCACAGAAATAGATGAACAAAAATTTAAAAGATCACTGTCTCAAATCCTACTCACTATTTTGCTCAGCCTTACGACATTAGATGAATCTTATTTATTCATGATGACAATTGGTTTTAGAAGTGACTAACTCGCTTAGTAAATAGAACGTATTCTAATATTGACATTTAGTCATCATAAAGTAAAAAAAATCAAACAACGGGTTGTTAAATCTTTTATGCATGTGAATGCGAGCGGAGAACTGCGGAGATATCACGCGATGTTGTAAGTACGTGTGACTGAATGCAATTGTAGAAGTATCGCGTGACGTCATTAATAGCCGTGACTGATCTTGATTTCAGAGGTATCTCGTGCAGTCATTAGTTAAGTTTGATCGATTCCGTGGGTCCGACAATCGTGGCTAATACCGCTAAATGACGGTATCAATGACCAAGAATTGTATTATGCTATGGAGATGAAATGATAAACCGTTTGGACACGTGTCTGAACGTGACTCCTAAAGTATCGCATAAAGTCATAAGTACGCGTATTTGAAGGTGACAGATGATATATCGCGTGACGTCAAGAGAACGTGTGTCTGAAGGTGACAGCGATGTTGTCACGTAATGTCGGAACTATGCGTGTTTGAAGGTGACTTCCTAAGTCTAGCGTGATGTCATGAGTCCACGGAAAAAGCCTTGCACGGCCGCTTACCCTACAGAGACATTATCTCGCCCAAACACACTGCTGACGGCACGCCTACTGATTAAGCGCACGTCCCGCCGCTTCAGGGCTCGCAGCAGGCCCTGACATCATAGCGAGCTGACTGCCAAGTCAGTGTGGCAGGCATGTAATATGTATGTATATATTTAGTTTGTATCAAACTTGCCTCGCAGCCCGTTGCTCTCCTGCGCTACTTGCATGCATGCACCCAGTTAAGGTTATATTGCTGTTGTGTCGATGAAATTTATCGTGTCGTCTGAGATTGTGCAGTGCAATTATTATAGAACTAAACAAATAAATAGTGTATTGCAGGAATCCCGTAAATTTTTGTGTAAGTTTTGTGGATGGACGCAATAATAAGTGTTTCTTTTCTTTTGTGTTTTCATGTGTAGTTGTTAATTTATTGGAAACTGGTGTAGAGTTCGATGAAATAAAAATAATACCAACGATAAATGGAAAAACGTATTTCTATCTAAATATTTACGAAGAATTACTATTTGGTGATCTTTATAACGCTTAGGTTTAGAATTTAAAATCTGCTTAAAGTATTTGGATGGCGTACGATAATCTAGCAATCAATGAGCCTTGTTTATAGGTAGAAATAAATGAAAAACACTACGTGTCTGCCAATTATATTTTATGATGTTAATAGTTGCAATAATGTATTACATGTAATGTACGGGATTTCGTTGTGTTATGAAAGAATTTTTTCTAACGCGTATAGTTTTTTACTTATGTTTGCCAGAAAATCCACTCATGCTAATTAATACGATATGTATATATATGTACACGTCAGCTCCCACTCGCTTCTTCATGGCTTGCTGCGAGCCCTGAGTTTTGGTGAGCAACTGTACCAAGCTATAAGGGGATGAGTAGGTAAGCTATGCTGATACTACCCCACGCTGGTCCTAGCCCACCTGCATTTCTAGCCCACCTGCCCCCTCCAGCTGTTGGACGATCAGTATTTTACCCCCACCAGCGCGCGTATATACCCCCTCCAGCTCGTGCTGTTGGACGAGCAGATTTTTACCCCCTCCAGCTCGAGCAAATTTTTTACCCCCTCCAGGCCGCAGACCGTAAAGACATTTTTAAGGAATTTTTAAGGTGTCCAGTTATCTGGTGGACCTGAAAAGGGTTTACGATATGCTTAATATTTTTAAGAAATTATCTGTGAGCTC
>JAPYYV010007985.1:0-22718 GCA_030522625.1 Copidosoma aretas | reverse complement strand
TTTCGCCCGGAGGGCCGAAAAAATTTTTCTGCCCGTGGGCGAAAAGTACTTTCAAGGGCCCAAAGTGCGACCAGAGGGCGAAAAGGCTCTGCTGCACTTTGGGCCCTAGGTAAGAAAAGGCTTTTTTACGGACCTCGTTACGTCCCTCGCCCTCGGCTCGGGCCGCAAACCACTTGATCCGCAAATCTAAGCCTTTCCAAACTCGTACGTAATCTACTATTACACTTATTATTTGTAAAAATCACACAAAATAATTGTACTTGTACACAAAGTTTGTGTATGAGATAAGAGTACACTACCTAAATAACACAAGATTTGTGTACTCTCAACACAAAATTCGTGTGAAATATAATTTACACAAAACATGTGTAGTCAGTTCAATTTGCGTCAGATTTTTTCTGTTTATAGTAACGTATGTGGGTCATTTCACAAAAACTGCGATGTTTCTTGAAGCCTATCTTTATAAACAGCGCATTTAATTATTTTGAGCCAAAACTTTTTGCAAGTAGTGTAAACTAATATTCTTTATATAGCCCTTTTGAAATCGAGTCGGAAAAAATTTTGCCGTGGACGTAGGATGGAAAAAAACAGGTTAAAATGTAATTACCGTAATGCGAAGCATTTAAAAATTTCATTTTTAGCGGCTTATACTGCCTATGTGTTAACTTTGTAATTTCTCCAGATTTATTTTCCAATAATCTAAACCTTATACCACCCTTTTTAGTTGTTTAGGACGATAAACAAATTTTGTAAAAGTGTACAAGGCGTTCTAATCGTGAAGCCTAGTTTTGACACTTTTGAATTTCATGAGACAAATGATTTAGTTGGGCGAGAAATTCAAATGCCTAGTTTTAGTGGCATCGTACATATAGAAAGTTTTGCTAACTAAAATAAGCTGTCATTACGGAATGCCCCTAATTTTAAAGGTATTTTAAATTACACAGGACCACAAAAAAAAAAAATTGACCAATAAGCAAATATACATTATTCATGTGTTTTTAGCTGCTGAATCAGAATCCGTCGCCCAAATTGCTCTATCACGTCATATTTTTTCACACTAGTTTGCATGGGTACTAATTTATTTACTAAAGTGAAAGCATTGCCGCTTATGGACAAGTTTTTCTTATTTAAAAATTTTTTTGACGTGATGGAGCAATTTAGACATCGGATTCTGATTCAGCAGCTCAAAACACATAAAAAACGTATATCTGCTTGTTGGTCAATTTTTTTTTTTTTTCTGGTCCTGTGTTATCAAAAAGGTGACTAAAGTGTACGACTGATTTTGGTATGCATGTGTACCGAACTAAATTTCTTTGAAAAATTTCTATTGGGACTTGAGAATTTCCAAATAAGTACCGTTGCGGTAATGACAAGTAATACTTTTTTGAAGTTTTTTAAAAATTGCATGTAAATTAACATGTGTTTTCTAAAAATGACAATAGAGCCAGGTCCAAAGTTTTCGGCTAGTTTGGACCTCACATAACGTAAAAAAAAAGATAATAAAAATATTCTAAACACCAAAAATCCTATTTCACTCACCCCGTTCATGACTCATGCATATATTATGTAGTGCCTATTGTAAACGTTATTACATTATTTACGTACATATTATAAAAAACTACTCTATTTATGTTTCAAGTGTAAGATAAGTCTACTCACAAAACATAGCCTCCTTATTTCTTGCTCCGTTGTTGATCGCTCCCTGCTCCGTATAATACGTGCTCACTCGACGAATAACTAAACCACACTGTTAGCATAACATCAGGTGAGCTGCGCAGATCATTGCGCAGTAGATAGTGCGCCGCTGAGCTATAGGTTACTGACCACTGACTCACTCAGTTGACTAAGCTCACAGTGTGATCTAGTCATCCATCGAGTAAACCCGTAATATATACTGAGCAGTGAGCGATCAACAACAGAGTAACAAATAAGGAGATTATGTTTCGTGAGTAGACTTATCTGACACTTGAAACTTAAATAGAGTAGTTTTAAATAACGTATACGTATATAATGTAATAAAATAATAGGTTATACAATAATAATGTCTTCATATTCAGTTATTTCATCACGTAATATAACTAATAAATATTTTAAAAAAATTTATATTAAAATTATAATGAACTAAATTTACAAATACGAGGGTAGCACGAAATATCAAAATGCATTTACAACAGTTTAGCAAATGGATAAGCAGGCAGACTCTCTTAAATCAATATTGACTATATGAACTATTGGCTCTATTTCAAAATACTCGGGAAGTGAGGTCACGCGATAATTTATCATGAATCCGAAGAAGTTATTTACTGACCTAACTTCTCGAGCATGGTAGAACGGAGCCAGTGGCAAAAGACTATGACACATTCAACAAATTAATGACAAAAATGATGAAAACTAATTAAAAAGCTGCATCCGCAAAGTGATCAGCTACTCGCAATTCCGCCAACAATACGAGAGAACCGACGATTCGCCAAGATATTCGAACAATGGAGGATATTGTCTCTCCCCTCCACGCCGATCAGACCATTCGTCAAAACCTCCGCCTCCTCCTCCTCGATATTAATACTCCATATTGATTCACCCAACGTAGCTTGTTCCACCGCACTGCGCCGCATCAGCCCCTCTCCAACCCCACAGTCCCAACTGCACCTCATTCTTTCCCTCCCCTCCCCCAAACACGCTCGACCCCCTTAGCTCCGACTCGCGTCAAACGCACGTTCCTCCGCTCCCTCATCCTCAGCCCTTCGAGCGCCAAATGATAAAAGTCGCGCGCGGCTTTTTGATCGAAAACTGCACCCGCTCGCCCCGCTTCGAGCACGAATTTTCGCCGCGCGTTACTCGTAACTCACACCCTCATACAAGGGCCTCGTTACCCCCAATGGTGCCGCGTCTCGCGTTTCCGCGGCGATCGCCCAACTTTCTCCACTCCCCCTCGCGCCGAAAGCCACATTTGATCGGTCCAATATCCCGCCGGCCGAGCGATGGAAAACACCAACGTGCTCCGAGCGGTTGTTCCCGCGAGATGGGCCTGCCTCCCGATTTTTCACGCTCGTCAACTCTACGGGCCGTCCCACGAGGGCAGAGGCCGAAACGCCGTCCCCGGAGGGCCGTACCCCCCACACCGGTCCAGCCCCGAAACGGCGGACAGCGGCGTGGGAATCAGCATACTCGATCGCGCGATCCACATCGGCGGGCCGTTCGGCCCAACTGTATCCGTTTACGAGCCCCGCAGGTCCGGCCTCCCCCTTCGCTTCTCATTTCCCTTTCCCTCTGCTCGCGGATTAGCTTCCTCCTCCCCCCCCCCTGCCTTGCGCGCGTGCTCGTGTGACCGATTCCGACGCTGCTGATCGACCGATCGTCATGCGGCCAACGCGATTCATCGGAGAACGGGGGAAAAAGAGGAACGACACGAGCCGCGATCGTTCGCGCGAACTCGATACGCACACGCAGCGTACGCACACGACCCCACAGCGGTCCGATAAACCGAAATTCCGTCGCTACACTGGTGGTAGTAGTAGTAGGTAGGTAGGTATGTATATCCGGATCGCAGGAGATGGAGAGTAGCGTTCCTCGCGCACCAACCGGTGCACTCGACTCGAGCCGCATCCATCGGGCTCTCGATGTGTATGGATCGCGACGTTTCCCATCCCCCCCCCCGACTCGCGCGCACAAACGCTGACAGGCGGAACGTCGTCGTTCGATTCCGCCTTCGATCCGCGGGTTAATTTCAGCCGGTAGTGCAGAGGCATCGGAAGGGGCCAAATGCACTCCCGCGCTAGTGCCTATCCACCCCCCCCCCCGCCTCTTCTCGCTTACCGTGCAGCGAGCGGAGCTCCGCTGAATTCGCAATGAACGCCGTTACACGTGCTATACAGGGTGGCTGTGTGCGGGTGCGAGTGTGGGAAGGGGTATTTATTGCCGATCGACTCGTCGCCCCCCTTTGCTCCTCTCTGCGTGCGGGGGGATGTATAGGCGCGGCTGTTGTTTGTGGGTCTGAGCCTGCAGTGTGTGGGTGTGTGATCGGGTTCGTGGATTTATCGGCTTTGGGTTTCCGTAGCCTTTTTTCGGTAGGCTGCGTCGGTAGAGGGAGAGGGTTTTTTTTTTTTTGTTTTTTAATTTTTTTTTTTTCTTTGTGGGTGTATGATTTTTTTATTTCACCAGTGAGAACATGGGGCATTCCAGTGATATGAAATTTTCACTCGCTACTCCCAAAATCACGTCAGAAGGGGAAGCATGCAAATTCAACTTTTCAAACGAATTTATAACCGCTGCATTTAATTTCATTCGAAACAATGCAGGAAATGTAAATTTTATCAAATGCTGCAACAACTCTCTGTCTATACCGTCATGTGTTATGACAAATAGAAGGAAGCCGGAAATGTCATTTCAACATGCACATTGTATATTGCCGTATCCTGTAGTTCCACGCTAACGTCATAAATGTACAAGTATACACTCGAACAATATACATTTGGTGTTGCCGAACCACATCCATCGGTGCAACGGAATCTGATTGTCCATTCCTGACGCTGTTTCTCAATTCTCTAAATTTTTTAAACGAACCACTTTGTAAAATTTACTCATGATTAATCGTCAAAACCAACAGAAGTTGCTTTGATACTTTACGAAAAGTGCAATATTTGACGTTCCTGCCATTAAAAACAAAAACAATATTTGGTTTCTATTCATATCACACATTTGTACTCTATTAGTTTTCAAATTGATTCAGGTGTTCTGAAAATACCTGTAGAGTGCGGCATAAAATTGTCCAGCTTGTTCAAACCCCAAACAATGTAAAAAAAAATTCTGCATACTAAATTCCGGAAAATATTGCACCTTTCGTCGAATAACTCGGTTTATCACCAAATAACCCCGGTAAATCAAACAATCGCCGACCAAATGCTCCCACTCGCGAAACACATCGTAAAAACCCAACTCCACCCATCACGCGCTTTTCCACCAGTGAAAAATCACGAAAAATCTCGCCCCAAAAGAATAAACCCCAAACGCCTCCCTCCACCACCTTCCCTCCTTCTCCCAAGTTTCCCACACCGTGCACCCACACCCACCGCTCGGCCGCACGAGCGAGAACCAGCGCTCCGAAACAAAGTTCCCCCCGAAGAGGAGCCGGTTCCTCCGCTCCTGCTTTTTTCCGCGGCACAGCCCGCGGCAGTGGGGCACGTTCCGGATGAACAGTCCGTCGAATAACATTCCGCCCGGCAGCGCGCGCGCGTCGGCTCTTTCATTCCCACGAACGTGTACGGACGGGAAAAATGTACGTCTTCGCGATCGCCCCGAGCGAAGACCGGCCGACTCGTTTCGGGGAGTATCCCCGGCGGAACGATTTTAAAACTTCCGAGGTAGGGAGGGAGTGTACTGGCCGGTGCAGGGGTTCCTTCCCGTCGGATTAGCTGCCCACGGGCGGAAGGTAACGGCGGCGTTGACCGAATATCGAGGGAGGAAGCCGGACCGCGCGCGCATCCACCGCAGGGATGTATTCCGATGGGGCCCCCTCCCGCCTCGAAATGTGCGCTGCTGGGCGCACGGGAAACGCCAGCGTATCCGCGAAGCTTCCCCCCGCAGTGCGGGATGTGTTGTACGTATAGACTGGTCCGTTATAGTTCGGAGCTTTGAGATGTATATGGCGTTTTGTTGTTCCCTGAACGTGGTACGGCCGAGATGGGCACAGGGGCCGCGTGGCCGGGGATTTGTTTTTTTTTCTTCCGGTCACGGGGGAGGAGTATCGGGAGTTGAGCGGTAACTTTGAGGGATATTGCAGTTGAGGGTGAAATTCTGGGTCGAGTGATTTTTTTTTAATAGACGAAACAGACATGTATGTCCATGGGGGAGGTTTAATTTGAACAGTCGATGATATCAAGATCCATGTTCGCTAATTTGCCATCGATTTAATTATTTAGAGCCATGACAAAGTATTCGTTCAAAACAAAAAACCACGAATAAGAATATTCACGCGTCGAACGTACAAAACGGACTCTTCCCCCACCAGCCGACGCTACAAGAGTAACAAGGACGAAATGACAACAGTGCGCAAAGCCAAAGCGTGAGTAAGTACCCTGATGGAATTGCAGCAAAATTGAAAGCGCGAGCCCCGTTCCGTCGTAATGAAATTGAGAGCGCCGGGAGTTGTTTTTATCCTCCCGAGCGCAAGCTCATCAACGCGAGTGAACAATGCTTATCGCGAGCTTCCATCGCGGCGGTTATAAATTATTGACGATCGAACTGCGCCCTTTCACGGGAACAACGTCGGGGCTCGGGCGATCATCGCTCAGCGCCGCCGCGAGCGCGCCCGTGCAACATTTGGGTCGATTGATCCGCATCGGCACGTCCTGCACGCGCTCCGTATTCCGTGTGCGCAGCCGCGCCGGGGCTATGCACAGCGACGCGGAATAACCGAGTGCATCGTCCGGCGCGTCGCGTCGTCGATATGTTCCCCCTTGATTGTAGCTCGTTTAATTGCACTCGCGGGCGCTCGATCGTGGGAGTACAAGCCGGTGTGGGACGGAACGGAAAAACCAGGCGGTACACCGTCGTCAATTTTCCCGCGACACCTCCGCCCGGGCTATTAAAAATTACCCCCTCCCTAACCCAAGGATCTGCAATGCAGATCGCGTTCGCGGAAATTCCAAAAGCATTTTCCAGAGCCGCAGCCGGGCGGGGCGGGAGGGCAGGGGCTAGCGCTTGTACTTTAATTAAAAGGCTTGATTACTCCGGGATCGCGCTGCTACTACCGCCCCCCCCCCCGCCCCGGAGGAGGACAGACCGCTCGAAAATTTATGATAAAACGAGACACCCGATCAAACCGCCGGGGGGCGGGGAAGCGGGAGCCAGGCTCCTCGGACCGCGCGATCGATAATCTCAGCCCGAGTCTTGGAGTATGTAATTTTTTGTAACCCCGTAACTGAAGTTTTTCGCGCGAGTTTTCTCGAGGCGTGAGTCTATGATCACCAGCCGATCGTCCGTCGTCGCGTGGATTGGTACGAACGACCGCCCATCTCGCGTAGCCGATAATTTGCCCGTCCAGCGAACCGCGACCGATCGTTACTCCGACCCAAGGGGGGCTCGGAAGCCGATACCGCGGAGAAAATCAGCGCGGGCAACCCGAGTCGGAAGAATCGGGGAACGAGCCGTGAAAGTCGAGAGAACCGGCGGAAGACAGAGGAGAACGAACGGAGCGCGGGAAAAGAAAAACGAGCGGGGCGTCACGCGTGCCCCAACGCGCGTCCCGATGCCGAACGCGCGCTCAGTTACCACCACCATCGCCCATTGGTCGAGGGGGGAGGGGATTTAATCGGCGCTCTGGACGGTCGCGGCTTCCGCGGCTCATCTCCTCCCTTTGCGGCCGCAGAGGCGCTTTTCGCGAGAATCCTCGCGCGATCTCTGCGGCGTCCTCCTCCCTTTTTTCGCCTCGACTGCTCGACCGAGCCCGCACAGACCGCCGCGATTGATCCGGGTGTGGGTGTATGTATAGCCTCTCTGCTCCGTCGGCTGGTAAAGTTTTACGGGATAGTTGCGAGAGTACGCGAGGTATGCCTTTCGGGGCTCGGATAGGTTTGGAATATTTTTCATTCGCGCTCGCGGTCGCCTTCGTCCGCGGATAAGGCAGTTCGGTGATGTTCGTCGGGTCTGATTGGAGAGTTGAATGGATGATGTGCGAAATTTAATTCCATCCTGTACAAATTGTACACAGCCATCGCTGATATTTCGCATTGGAGTCGATCCTGGTGGAAAAGAGGCAGGACTGGGAATACAATTAACCAAGGTTATACTTATACGTAGGCTGAAGTGTATGAGGAGGTACGGGTTTAATCTGTCCATGTAATTTTTTTTTTTTTTTAATTGCTGTATAATTATGAATAATATCGATAAAAACACCTATTTAGTAACTAACTTTGGAATCAGATCGCTGGAGGTGTGAATTGTCTTCTACCTTTTTAAATATAAAAGTGCGTCTGACCATAACCTTAGCTATTCTACTGATCCGTACTATCCACGCATGGATGAGGTACGGTTAGTTCATTTACTTGCTATTTATTGATTTCTATACTCATCGCTATTGTTGTTCAACATTAAAGTACCAATATTTCAATTTCTCCCACAAAAAAAATACTGCAAACTGATTTGCTCAAGACATTCTCAAATTTTTTTTACCGCTTTCACTCGTCATACGGATACCCACAAATACATGCATGCACACGGACGGACGTTTTTTTTTCTGAAAATTACACCTTGTTATCTAATAATCGACAAGTCTAGTAAAAGACATTCCCAACTCCCCTATTTTATCAAAACGTGTATATTTAATCCATACAAAAATCCCACCGCAAGGAAACACAACAAAATTCAATAACGCAAGTAGAATGGCCCAAATTCGATCGGACGCCGGATAAAATTTCCATCAGGCGCGCATTGTCCCGCGGCAGCAACGAGCTGCGTCCGACCGCAATATGCGGGGCCGTAAATTCTCGCAGCCCCCCCCCTCCCCTGCCCCTGCCCTTCTCCGAGAACGGCGCATTTCACGAGTATTATCCGGCGAAAAAAAGAAGAAAGGAACATCAATTCAAAAACCGGTGCATTCCATTGCAGCTTATAAATGCAAAACGGAGCAGCGGCCTAGGGGGTGTACAGAATCCGATACAATCGACGACAACGGGGCACGACGAGGCCGGAGAGAGAGGGAGAAATAACTTTGCTTTTAATAAAGCCCGATCCACCTCGGTCTTCCTGTATGTACATATATATATATAGATATATATATATATATATATATGTATTCTCGGGCTGTCCCCCCCGTAGCTCGAGCCCTTGAATAATTCAGCGGCGAGGGGAGAGGGAGGATACGGCCAGACAGGGCCGGCGAGGAATCCAATGGAAATCGGATGACAGCAGCCAGTGCACTGTGGAGGAGGAGGAGGAGGAGTAACGAAGTGCGAACTATTTCGCGGTCTGGTGTGTTTCGGAATTTCATTGAAAGGCCGGTGTTGACGAAGCGAAGGGAGGGGCGGGGGACCAAATGTATTCAAAGAGAATGCGAGCGGGTAAAGACGATGGATAAATATTTATAATCCGCTGGGTATCGCGCGCTGATGAGAGGAGCGCGAGCGGAGGATACAAATGGGCGATCGATCGGTGTTGGGGCGGATTGGGTGTAGGGTTTGGGCACTGGGGATCTAAGCGTGTTGTTTAAATTTTCGAACTTTACACGGGTGAATAGTAGGCCATTGCTGAACAAACGAATCGATGTAAACATTGACAATCAATCCATCCGTCCCATTGAATCGTATAATTGAGAAAAAATCATTGCAGAAAGACTGCTGGACACTCGGAAGTGTTTAAGTTCTATGACAGGTGTGTTTGACACTCTACAGCCTACCATCATAGGTTCATACTGTTGAATATTATTTGGTTTAGTTGAGCTGGGGAAATAATTTGTTCAATCAAGCACTTGTTGATACAATTAATAAGAATTTTGCAAAAAAAAAAAACAATTTTACACTAAACGCTATAATCGTGTGCTTTAACGTTTAACACGCTTTTATTTACCATGAAAAATGGGCCCACGTGTGAATGTCAACAATGGGAGTTTCAAGAATTTTAAAATGTTCCATTTTGATGGAACGTACATCGTTTGAGCGTACGAATTCCCACACGTTTTAGAAGAAAAGCAAAAATATTCCATCGACCGTCGATTGTCCAAATCCATGTAGATTTATGCGAAAGAAAAAAATTTAGATGATTCGTGAAGCAAAACGAGGACACGAGAGAGAAAAAAGGGGAGGCCCATAGTCCTGCGTAATTGAACGATCAGAGCTGCGTCATTCGCAGTAAAAGGAAAGAGCTGGCCGGAGCGAGAGTACGGATACGCGGGAGAAGGGGACGCAGCGGCGGGGGAGCGGCTCCCGAGCGGATTTCCCGGCCGCGTAATTTATTCGGCCCCGGCTCGCCAGTCGTCCATGCGCGAGCGTAAAAATATACGCGATGCTCGTTATGCCCGTGCAAGCGCGCGCGCACTTTGGCGATACGCGGACCTGAGCGCGCTTTTTTGTTTTTTTCCAGGGACGAAGTGGTCTTTTTCAGGGCCCCTAGGGGGCTTACCGCTGGCTTTTCCTTTTTGTCCTCTAATTGATATGCTTTACTTTGCGCTCCGAGCTCGCGCGTGTGCGCTGAGTTAACGACGTTTTCGGGCTCCGGAGTTTGTCCTCCTCGGTGACTTGTAAAATTTAATAATTCCGAATGGCGTGCTCCGGGACGAATTTGTGTACTCGGGTATTTGGTGATCTTTGAGCAGAGGGAGAATGGGGACGATAATTTTATTTGCCATTTTACTGTTTACTCATACCGTTTCTAGGCACATTCAATATTTGAGAATTTTTTCTGGTGATTTGTAAGCAACGGTTGAAGGAGACAAAAAGAAGCTGTGCACTCTTAAAGTCAAAAGGACCTTTGCAATCTTGCAAAATAATTGGTTAGAATTATGTGAAAAAGACTTTAAAAAACTAAGAAATTATTTGAAATGATCACAAATACCTCGAAATCACTTAATCGAATAGAATTAAGCTTGTACAAATATAAATTCTTAAAAAACAATAAAATCTACTGGTTTATAGTTTATGTCTCTACAAGCAAAAATACCTTTGCCGGAAATATAGAAAGTTTGATGAATTAGTTTTTTTTTTTTTTTTTTTTCGTGCATTAAATTTTGTTCCATCGGGTCACTCTATCTCTTTGCCATTGAATTTCATCAAGCAACTTGATTATTAATTTAAAATTGAAATTTTTGTTGCGCAATTAATTTTCTCTTTCAAATGGCTATTTTAATTTACTGCTGAATAATTAAACTTTGCACCCAGCTCTCCCATAAATTAACGACCAGGATAATTTTTCAACGCTCGAACCAATCACCCACCCAACAACAAAAAGCAATTAATTTTCCGAGCAATAAAATTGATCCCCAAAGACCCGGTACCGCATTACAAGTTTTAATAAACTTTAAAACAGAAGTGGATACGAAATTTAATTTACGATCCAACTGTAAATCCAAGAACACCGTCCGCATTAGCGACGCTCAAAATACCACTTTAACGTCGTCCAACGTCGACTCGAGACAAAGTGCCTTTGTTATTTGAAGCTGAAATACCAAGTTAAAATCCACAATTCATTCATTCCGCCCGAGAGTATTGACTCTGTTCCAGGAATTAATCATAGCCGTGTATCCTCGCTTCCCTCCAATAATGACCCCAAAATTTGAATGTCGAACGAAAGGGCTTGGTTTATTTTAGTCGAGCTATTCGAGAGTCGCAAAACCTGTACTGCCACTACCACCACCACCGTTGTTTTGCCATCCCACGAGACTTTTAGTCTTTCAAGCCCCGACTGTTCGAGCTTAATGTTTCAGCGGGGCTAATCCTCGGGACAGCGTATCCACATATACTTAGCCATTTTACGTACATATCCAGTGTTGGCTTTTTGCTCCATCGAGTTCGATACGTGTTGGCTCTGTCACTTACCGCTGAGAGCTTTTATTATTCTTTCAACAGCTGCAGTACTCCGGTGTTTCGATTGGAATAATATACACTGGAAAATGAACCATTATCATCACCTGTAGAATCAACTATGTCCAACAAAGTAAAATATGTAAAATATGAATGTAATTTAATTTATTTTATAAGTTTACCCAAATTCAAGCAAACGTGTGATGCGATGAAACCCAGCCTTCCTCGTTACGGAGAAAGATGTCCACTTATTGTCTTTGGTTTCATTTTTCTCGGCGTTGCACGAAAATTCACGATTCATCCGTCAGGGAAACAAAAGCTTGGCAAGAACAAACAAAACCCACCCCTGAGATTCGTACGGTACACCCGCCCATCGCAGCACCGATCGCTCAAAGTCGGCCCGGGGCGGAAGTGAAACCTCGTACAAAAACGCATGGTCCACGCGAGAAACCGCCCGTCTCCCGCACGCGAAAGTCACGCGACTCCCCCCCCCCCCCGGCCCCGTTTTTCCAAAAACTAGAAGAAAACAGAAAACCACCCGGAAAATGAGATCTCGCGATCGGTGGTAACATCCAAACCGTCTGCCGCCAAGTGGCTCCCGCCAGAGAGAGAGAGAGAGAGAGAGAGAGTAGAGTAGAGTAGAGTAGAGTAGTATTTTAGAGAGAGAGAGTACAATGACAGTGCGACCCGCTGCGACGGGGATCGATCGGCGCGTCCGAAACGATCGCTCCACGCGCGCGTACACGTACAGACGCTAGCGATCGGAGATGGAGGGGAGGACTTCCGAGATTCGCCCCTTACTCCTTCTACGACGGGCCACTAAATTTCCCGTCCAATTTCGGGGGGCGGCACGTGTGATGCTGCCGCTCGTGCACGGGGGATGCCAGCTGTGTGTAGTATATAACGCGGCCGGGTTAAAATCGAGCGCGGCTTCGTAGGCGCGAGGCTCGCGGGGCTCATTTTTTCCGCGTCCGTCTCGGATCTTTTCTCCTCGCGAATCTGCCGCTGGAGTCCTTTGTCGGTATTCTCAACTGTGCCCACTTATCTTCCCGTTTGAGTTGGAAAGTTGGGCTTGGAAGAAACGGCAGTGCGGAGATACAACCTTACGATCTCGTGCAAGTGACTTGACGCAAAATTAATCTTGCATCAATTTTTATTCACTAGTTTCATCGATCTGACGGGTCGAATGGACAACGAGACGAAAAAACAGCAAAATTTATCAATAAAGGTACGACTAAAATTAAAATTCTCATCGACCTTTGAATTTTTTCAAAAAATAAAATAAAACTCCATCCCGCAGCGCGAAAGAAAAACCGACCAAAAGAGGCAGAAGAGGAGCACACAAACGCGCAGCACGAACCCATAAAAAAACACAAAAAAAAAAAAAAAAAAAAAAAAAAAAAAAAAAAAAAGCCTCATCAGTCGCTAACGCGACTCCGCAGCGCTGAGAATCTTTCTGCTCGCGCGCAAACTAGACGCAGTCTGCTCCACACAGAGGGGCCGTTTAACTCACGGAATCACCTTCCCCCGGCCCTAAAACCCTCGAGGGCTGTGATATTCGTGTCCCCTCCGTGCCCTGGCGCCGCCGAGCTCGTCTTCCCGAGGCGAGATCGGGCGCTCGCCCGTTTCCATCCGCGAAGTTTCAAACAGACGCGTTTTACATTTAAATTACGAGCTCGGGCGTGCGAGATAGAGGGCGCGTCGTTTTCGAAACTTAGCCCCTGCACTTTGGGTGATTTTTCTCTTCGCGGTCGAACTTGTGATTTCCAAAGTGTGCTCGTTCACCCTTCGGGGGCCGAAGCGCGCGCGGAGAGAGGTTTCCCGCGAGCGAATAATTTTGGATCGCGACGGCCCGGCCCGCGTCGACTCATTGATAATTATGATAATTATGGGCCCCCCGGGCCCCCGCGCCCCCCCCCCCCCCCCCCCCCCCCACTCGCCGTATGTTCCGCGGTGCGCGTACAAACGACTCGCGCGGAAAGAAAGCGCCAAAGCGTTTTCAGAGGCTCGTCGACGGTGTACACATAGCTGCTGCAGCAGCAGCCGGCCGGCGTGATCATTAAAACTTTACGTGTCAACGAATCCCGGGCCGTCGTCGGGGTTCAAAAACTTTGCTCGGCTGCCGAGGGAGACGGAGCGCTGCGCGCGATTTCTCTCTCTTTGCGTCGAGTCGCGGGTAAAGTTATGCGTGGAGCACCCGGAGGAATATTCACCAGGAGCGGTAGTGCGTGTGCGTACTCTGTATCGATGGATCCGAAACTTTGCCGCTCTCTGCGCCCTGGCGATCTACTTATCGCTTCAATGTATCGCGGGTGTGAGGTGGCAAGGACGTGTGCACGAATCGCGCGTGGAATTGTCAAAGTCACGTGGGGGGGTGAATTGATCACTGATAGCCGGAAGTGTAGAAATCGACGAGATGTTCCATCGGGTTTCGTTGACGCGAGGGATTTGCGAAATCAGATATTGGTAAAAACAAAAAAATGGAAAGGGGTGATTTTAGGATTTTTTGTTTGGTTCTTCACACTGTGGGATTCGTGTTGTGTTTGTTGTTGAAGTTTTTTTGCTAATTTTGATGTCCATCCGAGACTTGGAAATTAATTTTCACTTGGAAGTTTATCCATCTATTCTAGAAATTTTAAGTACTAACTATTCTTCTACTAATACTATAATTACTACGCTTGAACATAAACTGAAGCCATGATTCGTTAATATTTTGATCCAATTTGAAAGTTGATAATTACTCAGAAACATATTTCAGTAGTTTTAAAGCTTATTATTAGATTTAAGGAAGGAGTACATCCATTTGATAAGCTTATTTTCTCATAAAAGTGTTGAGGGCTTACCTCTCATGAAAGTGGCAATAAACCTCTTCTCTACCCCTGCAGAGAATAAATTATAATGTTCTCCTTTTGTGTGTTTCAGGTACGTACAAACTTTTGGATACCACCAACTTGACATCAATGCGTAAGTCACAACTTCACACTATAAAAACGGAAACAAAAATCGCGATGAAAAATTCCATCGATATAATACTACTCGTACGTATGTTCATAAAAAAAAAACTTTTTTGAAAAAGGGCGTCGACCAGAAAAATCTTTCGCTTTTAGCTCGAAAAGACCTCAGATTTCACGTTCAAAGTTTTCTACTCGTACTCGCGCTAATGTCAAAGCATCCAACGGCAATGCAAAGCGCGCCACACCCCGGCCATATTCCAGAGCTATACGTTCGCCGTGTGCGCACTTTAGTCAAAAGCCTGCCGCTGACACACATTAAACTCGCAAGCCAAGAAGTGGGGAAAAAAAAAAATACGCCATTAAACTGATCGAAACAAAGATTAGACATTGTGAATCGCTCGCTTCCTAGCGGACGGAGGCTCGTGTTTTAAGAAATTTGCGGTTGTCGGGAAGGGCGAAAGGTGAAAGCCGGGCCATCTCCGATAATTGAAAAACGCCGAGCTGCGTCTGCGGAGTCGGGCCGGATGAGCGATATGTCACTTTTCTCCTTTGCGAGATAAAACGCACGCTGCCGACAACGTGCTGCTGGAGCTGGGAAGTAATGCTCGCGCGTGTAGAAGTCCGGTGTTGCCGAGCGGGGCTTTCATGCACTGCTTTTGGTACACACTGAAGCTTTTGGAGCTTGAGGAGTGAGCGGAATCAAAAGGTCGCGTATGAGACTTGATTTTTAAAATGTAAACTTATTTTACCGTCCATGCATTCCATTGGTATTGGAATCAAGTATTTAGACAAAATGTAACTGTAGAGGCTCTGAATTAAGACGCGATCTAGAATATCAGAAAGTGTCGAGCAAGCATATTTTTTAGATTGGTATAAAAGTATTTGGTGGATTAATTAATGCAATTGGTATTTTGCAAGATTGACTAAAATAATAGTGTTACAGATGACGAACGATTAATTGTTGGTATGGTAAGGTGCTATTTACTAAGCTTGCTATCAAACCCCCTTGACAACTCTTCTGCGTCTCACCAGCCCGTGTACAATTTTGCACATACAGTGTATGATGTATCACGTAGTTTATTAAAATAACTTTATATTCCCTGAATTTTATCAACGTTACATTCGTAAAGGACCATTTAGGGACGCTCGACTCGGCCATCAATTAAAAGGACCTCCTTCCCGACGAAGTCAACGAGGGAGAGCCGCAAAACGACAGCCTTGCCAACACGAGGCGAGCAAAACGGGAATGGGGGGGGAGGCCGAACCCTGTCATTCGAATTCGTCCTCGAGAACACTTTAATCTACCGGCCGGCATCTCCGCGAAAACGGAGGAAATGGGGGGGGGGGGGCGCTAACGACGCGCCCCGTACACAAGACGTCGGCCGAGTCTTCGAGTTGTAATCCCAGAGCACCGCTGCTACTGTTGGCTGCACTGTGATTCAGACAGGCCAGCCAACCAGCCAGACCCCGAAAACTTTACCGGCGGAACTTCCGGGGGCTAGCAAGTGCCGCAGCCCCTCTTTCCCCCCTTCGCTCATCCGCACCACTGCTGTGCGATCATCGTCGCTGGAGCCGCCCCACCCGCACGGGAGCGAGAGGGAGAAAACTTACTTTGACCCCCCCCCGCCGGCCTCCTCCGGCTCCTTCTCCCGGCTTTTGTCTTTTTCCGTTCTTTTGCCCTCCGCGCCCCTGCCAAGATCCACGCGACGACTTCCCCGCGCACGATGTGTATATACCTATGTACGAGCACCTGCGTTGCACTCCGGTTTCCCGAGCCGCGCCACGCTGCATACGTATGAACTTCAAGGGGTCTCTTCCTACTCCCTACCCTACCCCCCCGCGCGGCAGCCTTCCATTCTTTTTGGCACCTCCTCGAGCGCGCTCGCCTCGACCAAATTGCAAATTGCACCCTCTTGTTCCCCCCCCCCCCTCGCTTCCTTAGACCCTGCTGCGTCTTTCCTCCCCTGCCCCTCGTTTGTTCCATCGGGTAACGAACTTTGACTTTATGAATTTTTTTTTCCGTTCGTCCGTGCAGGACAGGAGGGAGAGATACTGGGCTCTGGTCTAAGTACCTCCGACTTGAAGGGGTATGTGAGCTTTTTCAAAACCGTAAATCAAAGACCCTCGCCTATGTTTCACTGACTCGCTTCGATGTATATTTACTATTCGGAACCTTCATTTGTTTTAAAAATTCAACAACTTTTTAAAAATTGAATAACTATTTCATTTAGAACTAAATACGTATATTCGGATGGAATGTTTGCTGAATTTGTGTATGGATCTTTTGATTCGTGAAGTAAATTTTCGGCGGAGACTGGTACATCCGAATCGATACGAAAGATCTCCCGACGTCGAGGTGCTTGAAAAAACTAATCGAATCAGAAACTAATTCAATTAACCTTTACAACCGACGGACGAAGAAAAAAACAAAAACATGCACTCGCTCCCACGCGCGAGTGAAAAGTTCGCGAGTCTCCGAAGAAGCGCACTCGTCGACCGTACGACTCGAGACCCTCGACTCTTTTCCCCGTCCTCTCGCTCCCGCGAACCAACATTCCATCGACGACGACGTCGAAAAAAATAAAATAAAGAGTAATGCAAGACGAAAAAGCCGACTGCAGGGAAAACGCGCCGGAGCACTCACGCTTCCCCCCAAAGCCCGCCGCAGGGAAAACCGCCCCGAGCCCCCCCCCCTCCCCCCCCCCCCCCCCCCTCTTCTACCGAATGTATACCTTGGCCGGCAGCTTGAATATTTGAACATCAGCCCGGAAAGAGCATACTGCCCCGTCACCGGACACACACGCACACGTCCCCTCAACTCCAGCCGAGTGGCCCGACCCGGGGGGCCCCGGCCGATCGCTCGAGAGTTTGAAGCACGTTATAGGAGGAAAAAAAGAACCCACCCCCACTTTGACCCGCGAAGGATGTGAAAGTTCAGGGGCTGTTTCGCGACACTTTAGCCCCGGAGAGTCCATAGAGCCGTGGCGAGTCCAGAGAGCCGTGGCGGCCGGGGGGCTTTTTTGCGAGGCCCCCCCCCCCCCCGGAAGTGCGTGTCTCCCCTCCGCGGATGGGAAAGTCCGGGACGCGCCGGTTTTAAGCAACGCATCGACGAACCAACGGTACCTCTCCGCTCCCTCGACGTGCCGCGTGGATCAACCGACGTCCGGCACGCGGGTCCGTGTCGAACAGCCCCCCCCCCCCCGGCAACAACGACTCATCAATCGGCACTTTAGATGCGCGCGTGCCCCGCGGTCGGTCGCTCTCCAGAGTCCGGCCCCCCGTCCATTAACCCGCATCCCGCGGGCCAGGTATACAGAGTGTCAGCCTGCAGGTGTTATACGCTGCACCGAGGGCTACGGATACTGCGTGTGTACAGGCGCCGGAGCGAGATAGACAAGAGGGGGAGGGGGGGGGGCCTATCCTCTCTCGGTCGGAAAATCAATATCGGCGGGAGAGCCGCGCGCGCCGGCGTCCAGCAGCAGCACCACCAGAGCAGAGAATCTCCGGAGATGGGCGAGGGGGTGGTGCGCATCGGAAAAAGAGGGAGGAGGAGGAGCGACGTCCTCGGTCGTACGCGCGGACGTGTGCGCGCGTGTTTTTGGTGTGGAGCCAGCGCCGGTTGGTATTGGACCGCAGTGCCGGAGCCGCGTGTTCGTACGGCCGCTCGCGTCCGCGACGAGAAAGGGGAGGAGGAGCGGGGATAATCAGTCGAGGCGGAGGAATAACAACAACGAGGAGTGCGTGCTCGGTCGGTGCTGCTGGTGTACGCGGCCACGTGGTGTCGCGGCGGCAGCCTCGAGGGCTCGGGGTACAGTGTGTGCGCGACTACCCAGATCGGTGGACGCCATTTTGCCAGGAGGAGGAGGAGGAGGGGACACAGGCCGAACTTGCTCGTATACTTATGTACTCGTCCTGGTCCGCTATCGCACCCCTTGCTATGTATTACATGCATACGCGTTGTAGGTGTGCGGAGAGCGTTTAGCGCGCACGTGCCGGCCCCTGCGTACGTGGACGCCCGGCTCCGACTTTTGCATTGATTCGGTGGCTTGGTGGTGGTGGTGCGGTCGTATGCGCTCGCGCTTGGCTGGCTTGGTGTTTTTTTTGGTTTTTTTGTTTTACTTTTGTCTTGGCTTTCTAGATTGGTAGCGGTTAGAGTTTTAGTGTATGTACAATATTAAACGGTTTGTTCGGAGTGTGTGTATTTGCACGGTATTCTTTTTATTTATTTGTAAAATATATATGTGTGTGTTTGATTTTATTGCGGGTGACGTGATTATTCGTTTGTGCTCTGTAATCCTTCGAATTGGTGATATCATCGAATGGCTCTGTATAAATTGTACCATCGATTGAATATTTTTAAATCTAATAATAAGATCGCATGTATGATGTTTGCTTGAAATATTACGTACAAAATTCACGCAGACCTGCAAAAAAGTATATTTTCTTTAATTGTTGGATGCGAAGTTGACGCAACGCATGCCTAACCCAGATTCCCTTCAAACCGATAAGCAGTATTAGTAGTAGTAGCAGTGGCAGTGGTAGTGGTAGAAGTAGGAATAACAATAGTAATAATAATAACAATAGCAGTGGCGCACGTAGTTACGCGGATAATATACGCAGGGACGATGCCATGCGCGGCTTCTTTTCCAACCCCGCGTAACAATCGGCATTGTCGTTCGAACGCGACATGGAATTCGCATCGTTATAATCCCCCTTCGGACCTCGGAATACAGGGCGCGGCATTGATCTGCTGCACGAAACGATCGCGGATGCACGTCCGCGTGATTTTTCCATTGTTACTAGTTCCCTAACCGAATCTCGTTGGAAATTTGACGCGCGTGAAGTTGAAATGCGAGATTTCACCCTCGCGCTCGCTTATAAATACGTAAACTAAAAAACACGACAGGTAAATGTGTACCACTCGTTGTCGCCCCGTAATTACACAAAACCCGATTCTCGATACTCGCCCCCCCCCCCCCCCCCTCCCCCACATAGTATCCGTCAAACTCGCATCTCCCCGCGCGCACCGCCCCAAAAACGACCGACGTCGTCGCACAGACTTGCCCCTGGCTGCGCTACCGGTCGACCGACGAAAGGAGAGCGCTCGGGGACCCTACGCGCACACGACGCGCGTACTGCACCGGCACGCATATAGGCACGCATAATACAGGCGGTCGACGTGCACGATTCTGCGGTCGGTCGGACAAGAGCGCGCGGCCGAACGTTCGAGTCGCATCGCCGCGGGGGAGGGGCACGGCGCGCGATCCATCCGCAGCGCCCCGGAGGGGGCCGGGGATCGATCTTCCGGTACGCCGCTCCGCAGGCCCCGCGTTCGCCCTCCCCCCGTCTCGACCCCCAACGATGTCTCATCGGCGGTCGGGGCGGCTCTGCCGAATACACGCAGGTACGGCCGACGCTCTGCTTGCACGCGTATCGGGAAAACCCGGAAAGTTTACGCGCGATGATCGATCGGACGCCGTCGGGGATAACGATGACCGCGGGCGCGTCGATCGGCGCGGCTCTCTCGAATCCCCGACGAGGGTGGGCGAGGCGCGGTTTTTCGCGCGCGTGCACGACATCGGCCTCGGTGAATCCGGCCCCCGCTCGCTCGTCGGACGTGCCCTATGATTAGCCGGGGTGGTGCTCGTTCCGGCGAGTGATCTGCTATTAGGTGCGATTAGCAGTAAATTTTAGCGGTGGGGAGGCGAAACGCCGGGGTTTCGTTGAGCACACAAGAGGCGGTGGGTACTCGGAGGGTTGTGTTGGTCTACTGTCTTGCGAAACTTTTATGAATTTGGGTATCGCGTGAGGTTCTCGAGCGGAGTTGGGTTGCCCCTTGACGGGGGGTCCTGCTCAGCGAGTTCGTAATGTTCTTCAAAAGTTTCGGGTCATCGCAAGTGGACCAAATTAATCGCAGCTTTGAACCTTTCTTAAATCTCCTGTCACGTGCGGCTCTTAATTTTTTAGACATTACTCGGCATTGTCAAAATCGTCTTGAGTTCTTTGTAAAGAAGAGTAATCGTAAAAAGATTATGAGAAAAATTAATTTAATTACTTTGGTGATCGAAGCGGTAGAGTATTTTTCAAAGAATCCCCCACTACAAGCATCGTAACTTTTCATTGCAAGACATACAAATCTTTCTCCTTTCATCTGCCGATGTCTCGAGTATACCGTAAGCGATGACGGAGAGAGAGAGCGCGCGATTTGAGTATGACGTCGCAGTAAAATCAAGGGAAGATTGACTTGTCGCTCGTAAAGACCACGCGCCGGAGAGAGGAGGAAGGTCCTCCCGGCGAAAGTGATATGTTGGATCGTTTGCCCAGCGTCGGCGTCGGTGCGAAATTTACATGAGAGGGCGGGGGCAGGAAGATGAAATATTTTATAGGGACGGATATTTATGACCTAATGGGTGCAAAAAGTATGTTTTATTATACTCTTGCCCCCGTTGATGCTGATCGTTGCAATTGTGTTACGCGCTACGGTCGTAATTGCACATACCGTTCATACTTTCTGTACGATCTGACGGTTGAAAAAACAATTGAAAATTCCTGAAACACGTTTCGGTATTTTTTTTTCAAGTACAGATTTCGGGTCGAAAAGTGTTGGACGTACGTATTGGTTACACCGAAATTCTTTCTCGAATAGTTTCGGAATCGATTTTCGCGAGCGAGAGAAAAAGAGGAACTCGCGGAGTATGCAAAAACTTTTTAAACGTCCAGCCGGATGGGTCGGAGAAGCAATTTTGCCGTGCTCCACTTTTTAAATAGTTCATCGTCGGGAGAAAAATCGATGCCGATGCCCACGCGCCTGTACGAATGTTCGTAATTTAGGTCGTCCTGCATGGAGAAACAGGAAAATTTGAGCGCCAAAAAGCACGGAAGCAGGCCCCCCTTTCCAAATGCTCGGCCGCCAACGAATTAAGCTGGAAGGAATTCCAATCGCGCTCGGCTACATTTTTCCACTGACGAGATGTCGATACCTGCATCCACCCCCGAGTAATTGCTCCTGCACAAGACACGCATTCAATCCCAGCGGCGCAATCTTTTTTCCCGATACGTCTTCTTTTCCTCCCACGAATTGCTCCGCCGCAAAATCATGCGCGTAAAAATATTTCCGCCCAACGAGAATCGCGTCGCGCGCGCTTTCCCCAGTCTTTACGCGACGTAGGCTCCGAATTTTTCCATGCCCTAATACTATATCTTTTAAAAAAGCACCAGCGCCCGCGGCGCATTTTTCCCATCCCGCCCACGGAATGATTTTTCAGCACAACAGAGTCGGGATATCTCGAAAATTGCAAAACTCACGCGAGCCGACCGCGAAAGGGTGGGTGGGGGGGCACTCGGCCATTATCGAATCAAGTCTCATTTTCACCCTCCCCCGCAAGCACAAGGTACGCGCGGCTCATTTTTCTCCCTCCCCGGCGCAGCAGCCGCCGAGACGCCGGCTTTTAAAATTTTCATAAAAATGTCGCGAACACGCACCCACCCCCTTTCTCCTCACGCCAGACGGTTCCCGCTTCCCTTTGCAATTTCAACTCGCAAATGTAGCCCGTCGAGCACCGCACGGCCCTCCCATGCGCGCGCCGACAGCTCCGTCCAGGTGTGCATGCACCTACTGCACATATGTATATACACATACACAATCGCGCCGCGATAGCATCGCCAAATGGGCCTCGCGTGTCGCTTACGCGAAAATCCTTAATTCCAAATAATAATTTAACGCGCCTATCGGCCGCGCGATCGCCCTTCCAGGAATCACTTAACGCCCACCACCACCACCGCCACGGCGTATGCTGCACAGTTAACGTGCGCGCGGGCAATTAGGGTATTCATTACTTTTACGCGCGTGTGTGCCTGCTCTTTCGCTTTGTTTTTTTTTTTGTTCTTCCGCCTTGTTTTTTTTTTTGTTTTTTTTTTTCATCACTCCGAGAGTCTTCGCGTTGCTTCGGGAGCACGAAACACATAGTAAAGTGTAACCCGCGCGGGGGGGAGAAAAAGAAGAACAGACGCACAGCGGAGCACCAGCGACGTGTAATAATACGCGAGTGCGGGGGTGACAGATTTGCATCGGAATGATCTCGAGCCTCCGCGCGAATCGGGAACCCAGCAGAGTCTTTCCTCGCACGCGTCCCCGGATACGACACCCGCGAGCTCGCGCGTATCAAAGATGCAGGCCACCCTCTCGTCTGCTCTCTTCCCCGAGCACTGCTGTACAACGGCTGTATCCCGGTGTTCCGATCTCGGGGGGGGGGGGGGG
>JAPYYV010007984.1:0-12972 GCA_030522625.1 Copidosoma aretas | reverse complement strand
GCTCCGAGCTTCTAAAGTGAAGCCGCCAAGTACGAATTTCAACAAGCGTTGAACTTGCTTGGTTTGGAGCAGCGCGTATACATGTGTGGGTGTAATTTTTAAAAAATTACACACACACACATACGTCAAATTAAAAATAGTATTAATGTTTATTTACTTATTTGACTGTAAGACCGATATAAATATTTGTCTTGTTTCAAAATTTACAGTCGACAAAAGTATTATTGGTGTTTAAATTTTGAGGTTATCACTGTTTCCTGCTAGAACGAAAATGAGTTTAAGAATTTTACAAAAACTGTAAGAAACTAAATTACCTGGGAAATATTGTTATTTATCTTGGTGATGATTGATAAAGAATCACGTGAGTTCTAACATGTTGAACACAACTGCTTGCTCCGCACTGCTTATGCACCCACTAGGTACGGCACTAGGCACTGGAGCCACCTTAATATATACGGTTATTTTGTTGCTGAGTGGAGATCATAGTTTTAATAAGTATCTTAGGTCCAAACTGAGATCATGAACCGATCTTATTTTAGAAAAATTGCTGATATAAAAATCTTTTTCTACCTGTATACTTTTCGTGGTTCCTTAAAACTAATAAGGCGTTTGTTTGTCGCTTATAATTTTGAAGTAAGATCATTTAATCGTCTAATGGTGAAAAATATGGCGGATTAGAGTTCATTACAGTGTCAGGATATTTTTAACGTAGTTAAATACAAATACCGAGCCTGTAAGGTGACATTAGTCTTAAGTCAAGGTTATTTAGAGTTAAATTGTGGGAAAAAAGCAAAAGTAGTGATTATTACTATACCTATATAGATTATGTACATTATGCATCACATTCCAAGTCGTATATACATAATATAAGGCTCAAAAGTACATTTTCTTCTAAAATACTTGATTATGTACATAATACACAACATTCTAAACAATGTATGTTAACTACAGAGTGCTATATTAAGTACCCTATTTACAAAATAAATATTTTTAAAGACTCTTCACAAGATACAAAATTGTGTACACTATTTACAAGATGCTGCATAAAGCCGACTATTCCCAAATACTAAATCGACTTCAGTATTTTCAAGATTTAGAATTGTGAACGCTATTTACAATTTGCTATATTAAGCACAATATTAACAAATTGCTATATTATAAATGCTATTAGAAGAATATTTGCCTGTGTGCACTTTTAGCAAGATCGAGAATTGTGTATCCTATCGACTAAATGTACACGCTTGTTAAATTTGACGACATGCTATGCATATTTATGCAGAGTATTTACAAGTGACTTTATTCTTAACACCACTAATATGATTCAGTAGTACTATTTACAAATTGCTAAATCATATCCACTGTCTTTCACTTTCTGTATCTCACAGATGCAATGATTTCCGTTTTTTAAATTTTCCATTATCGTTTTTCGTTTGCGTTCTTTTCATACTGTTTCACGAAATTGCATCTGAAATCTTTTTTTCTCAATATTTTGATTAAAAACTGTGTAATAGTGTTGTTAAGGGGTGATGTAATAATACTGTTAAACAAAGTTTGGGATTTGATCAATTTATAACGTAGATTTCTCGATGGAAGCATTCCGTGCATTTTAAGGTTATCATTGTTTCCTGCTTGAAAGAAAATGAGTTTAAGATTTTTACAAAAACTTTAAGAAATTACATCACCCGGGGAATATTTCCATTTATTTAAGCTATGATTAATAAACAATCGCATCAATCCTAGCAGGTTGAACACAACCGCTTGCTCTGCACTGCTTATGCACCTACTAGGTACGGCACTAGGCACTGGAGCCACCTTAAGTAATTTAAAAATTTGACTGTATAATAGATCATATGTATGACTTTTTAGGCTTAGATTAGTTTCAGATTTGTTAACAGAAATAGGAAACAAATACGTACCTATACGTGGTCATAATCTCTACACTAGTACTTTTTTCTTAATTCATTCTCAAGAGGACCTTGAGCTTGATCTTGTAGGGTTAAATTGACTGCAGATTTGTAATAAGCAACTCAAGAAATAAGAAAGATATGGGTATAGCATGTGCTTAAGCACCTTTTCCAAATTTGACTTAAAAATGACACTGACCTTGAATTTGACATGTATTTCAACCTGATAGAGTCAAACAGACACCGAGATCGTGTTCAGCGGCCCAAAAATCGTATATGTATGGCAGAGAACGTAGCCAGAACAAAAATTTTTATTCCGTCAGGCTGTGTTATTCAAAATGTATAAAAGTAAGGTAGTTTTGAAGGTAGAAACTACCGCTGATGTACTAAATAATATAATTTTTCTTACAACAAAATATTACGAAAAAAGAAGAAAAGACGCACATGACTTTTCATTTTTGTTACACTTGTAAAAATTTTAATTTATTTATTACACTGATTTTAATAAAAAACGATTTTCCGAATCGATTTCACAGCTGAGCAGTATTTTAAAATCACGAAAAATCATTTTTCTTTCTCAATTTCCCACCGATTATAAAATACTTTGACTTGATTGGTATCTTAGCGTATCAGCTTTGTGTTATTAAGTTAATTTTTTCTATGATGTAGTTGTTTATTAAAAAATAAAAATATTCTTACTGCTTGTAAAAAAATATATTACAAGCAATACTTTTAATTTCTCTTATGCAATTAAAGCAAGATGAAAATATTTAATCCGTCAGGTAGAGTATGAAGAAATATTGAGTCATTATTTCTTTTACATTAACAAAAATTGACGTTAAAGTTTCGGAGTGGGGGTGAAATACGTCATAATACGTAAAGGATACTCAACTTTAACACACTTTATCTCCGTCAATATTTTGTCTATGTGAACAAATAAAAATATGTGTCCAATCTTTTTTGATAATTTATCTGACGTGTCAAATAGAATTAAGATATGTTTTTCATTCAGATTGCCAATTTCTACGACGTATTATAAAAGTTAAAAAAGAAAATGTGATTATGTCCAAAAGGGCCGCTTAAGGTGGCTTGGGAGTTTTTTACTGGAATGACGTAAATATCTCGAATTCAGATATTATGTAAATAAAGTATGTCAAATTTAATAGCGATTAAAAAATACTATGTTCAACCACTTTATTATGAAGAAAATTTTCTTAAAAACTCGGCACTTCAACACGCAATCTTATGGGAATCATCAGTAAAACGACTATAACTGTGAAAGTGAGTGACAAACCTCTAGAAATCAAATTTGTTTTCGTACTTATTTTTATAAGAAATCTGTTAGAATTGTAAAAATTCTATGTAGACGACTTGGATTTTGAGAAAATTGAGAGGCAAGTAATTTATCGTCTTCTACGCATGCGCAGATGATAATGACGAGTTCTTATCGTTATCTTTATCGATATTTACAAGTTTTTAGGCCAATTGAACTCTCGAATTTTAATATGTGATTAAGATATTTATTTATCATGATAACAAGAAAAAAATATTTTTTATAATTCTCTGAACCATAGAGTTTCCCTCGCTTGGTACGGCATTAAACGCACAATCCACCTTAACTATTTTAACAAAATACTTGGCAGCATTATTTTAAATTATTTAGATTTATTTTTAGAACATTGTTGAATGATAAAACGCAAGAAAATTATGACTTTTCGAAAACTTTTATGTATCATAGTAATTTTTTCTAGATATGTGGAGATTCTTTTCTGTTTTTCATAACATTATTGCTAAACTCAGTAACCTAAGTAAAATCTTTGAATTTTTCTGTAATACCTTGTATTCAATCATGCATGTATACTCGAAAATTGAGTAAAACTATGATTTTCGTAGAAGTATGTCTCTTAATCGATACTGATCCTTACAGTTCTACCTTGTCCAGAGTAATTCGGATATTGTTAGTCTCTATGTTGAATTTCAAGAATTGAAATATGTCATGTGGGCATGGTATAAGTATTTTTAATCTCATTTGTTTTTACAGTAAGTAGTTAAGTTATTTAACAAAAATAGAAAGAAGAAAATATTTTAATCCTACAGACAAATTACTATGCAAACACTATAAATTTGATTTCAAGGAAGTACTGATCCTTTTTTTTATTCACCTTCATTTTACTCTCATTGTTTATGCATATTTTATTTTCGAAATGCACATGCTCTAATTGATAAATTTAGGCACTTTGTGACATTTCTTTACACTCTTTCATTATTTACACTTATAATTAGTCTAATTTTCATAATTTTAATGATAGTAACAACAATTGTATTATTAATAATAATAAAAATAATGATGATGATGATAATATTGATAATACTGATAATAATAATAATTATTATTATCATCATCATAGTAATAATAAATGATTATCATCATCAACGTTGCAATAACTTTAATCGTCGATAATTTACTACACATATAACGCGTTTATATTCATCATATCAACTAAGTAATGAGTCTTTATCTCAACGATAAATATTTTACATACATGGATATTATATTACAAATACATATACCTATCAAACAGTAAACCGTCGTCAGTTTATATGTAAAGAACAGCACACAATAAATGTGGCTCTGGTCTTATTTGTATTATACAGCTACTACTAATTATCATCTAACTTGGCATCCTTGTGGAACGGGGGCAGATGGGCAGCTTGAGGAGCTATGCTGCGATGATGTAGGCGTTACCAGCGTCTCAGTTGCAGTATTTTTTGATGTAGTTTCTGTTACAGATTGGCTTGATATCGATAATAGGTCATCCGATATGGAAGGTTGATTCACCTGCTGTTGCAGCTGCTTGTCGAAATCCGATGACAGCATTTCTGGAGACTTAAGCTCGTAGCCTTCGTGGCAACGCGTTAATTTCAATCTGATGGGCGAAACTTTGGCACAGCGTACGTTTCTTAAAGAGCTTACTGAAAAATTCTCTAGTTGCTTGGGTTCTTGCACATTAGTTGCGCTTGAATCAGACTGATTGGCACTTGAAGTAATGGAGGCAGCAATCGTCGTTTCTGCGTTTACGTTTGACACCAAAGATAATCCTATTTGAGCACATTTACTTTGTGATACTGCCTCAGTGCTCTTTGAGACTTCATCAGCGGGTAATACTGGCTTGCCTATCTCATCGTTTTTGGAGAAAGCTTCTGGTTCGCTCGACAGACTACTCTTGCCCAATCGTATGATGAGTTTGGGTGGTGCTACGCCCGCGCAGTCTGCAAGAACTTTGACTAGGCGCTCTTTGTCTTTGCTTTGCTTTTTTTTACGTTTGCCGTTTTTGTCTTTTTTATCCCGTTTGAGCCTACCTTGTTTCTCAGTACTATTATCAAAGGCCTCCATAATTTTCCGGCGGTACTTCATACTCTCACGTCTTAGCTCTTCCATGCTTGGCATATTGGGTATGCTACTTAGCCGCTTTTTTGGCGGCCGGATACTACTGCGATCCTCAAGTTGGTTACTTAGGCCAGCTACATCTTCTTGGTCAGGCATGCTGCTGATCTTTATTTTGAGCTTTGGCGGAGCACCCATAGTTCCAGTATCTGCAGCAGATGGCAAGGGTTTGGTCTGTCGCGGTCTTCGACGTTCAGAGCTTGACGTTGCACTGATAGACGAACGCCGACGCTCTAAGATGGATATAGCTTGATGGTGGTGATAATGGTGTTCATGCTGCTGGTGTTCTTCTCTTACGCATGCTGACGCATCCAGAAAGCTACTAAGAGTAGTAACGCCGGCACGTTCTTTGCGCCTTTTCTTTTCCATATTAGCATCGACAACAGCCTTGTAATCGTCACGGGTTGGAATGCTTGTCATAGATGCCACTGCTTTTGGTATAGTAATGACGGTGCGGTTCAAGGGCGGCATAACGACAGGGGCAGATGTAACGTTACCCGGCACAGCTAAATCCATATTCATGTCTTGTGAACAGTACTGTCGTAACAGTTCTTTCTTACGCATGCGACGGAGATTCGAGGTGTTGTTTGCGCTAGCGATGGAGGCGCTGTTTGACGATGGCGCGATGACAGCACTAGCCTGCTGTGTCCGTGGGAGATTAGTGCTTGAAGCATAGTTCGCGTCTAGGAATGGACCCTTGATTTTAACCTTAAGTTGATTGCGCGAATCTGTGAGTGAAACTTTGACAGGATCACTAGCGAGTGCTACAGATGGTATGTCATGTCCTGGCATACCCTTAACCTGGCTGATCTCAGTTGGTTGCTTGGTCGCAAGGACCAAGTGTAGATCTTTGTCAAAGTCTTCATCCGTATCAGGAATTAAGGGCTCACCACCACCACCACCACTCGTACATGAACCCAATAGGTGGTTACTGTAGGTTGGATCATGTAGAGAGGTACGATGCATATTCAGATCGGAGTTGTAGGTTCGCATGTCCACTGGCCCAGGAAGCATAGGCATAACAGGATCGCTGAAACTAGAGCAAGCTCGACCAGCTTCGGATTCGGTGCCCATCGTTAAGTCATCACCCGGTACTAACGGCGAGCTCAGAGCCAGTCGATTTGAATCAGTACGAAGTTTAGCAAGCAATGGTGGTTGTTCTAGAGGGCTCGAAGTAACCCGAGAAGCAAGTGATTCACTGGCAAAGCTTTCACGGTGCTCGCCACCAAGAGTTACTGCTGGTTCAATAGACTTTTTCCGCTCGCGCATTGTTCTTAGATCAGCGATGTTAACCTCACTTGTGGAGTCTTCATCGGAATCAAAGTCATAAACTGTACCTACAAGCTTATTTTGAATCGATTCATCACTATGAAGTAAACTGTTGTGATGCGATGTCTTTCCTCTGCCTCGACCCCTTCCTCGGCCTCGACCCCTAGGGTAGGTTGAATGTTGACCAGACTTAGTACTCTTTGTCCGTACTCGACTGCTTGGTCCAGGTTTTGAAACTTCTTGCTGCTGGTGTTGCCGCGGTGACTTTCCAGGGGATTTGCTCTGTAGCGAAGTAACTCTGGTAGAAGTTCTAGTTGGTTTTGACGGTGATTTTTTTCCTACGTAGACCGAAGTCGCGCATTTCGTTGTCTCACTAGGCGGTGGTTCTGACTTGTTTTCTGTGACCTGTTTAGGTATAATAGTTTCAGTGACACTGTTAAGAAAAGCAGTAGCAGTAGCCACTGTAGGATTCTCTATGATCGACAGTTGTGGCTCCTGAGTCTTAGATTGATGCGCGAGGTGCTTTAATTGAGATTGATACATATCCTGTACGTGCTCGTCTAGGGCTGTTTCTGTGGATAACGGTGATGGAATTTTACTTGGTGAGACCATTGCGGCAGTAAAAGCCATATTGTGTGAGGATGAAGTAAATGCCGCTGTGCAGGATGACGGTTGCATATTTAATTGCTCTTCAACTGGCTTTGAAACATGAGGCGGCAAAGATTGTGGTGTCGGAAAAGGAGCATTAAAAGGTGGCGGGAACATAGCTGAACCAGTCGATGGATATGGTAATTGAGTAGAGTTTGATTGGGGAGCAAACAAGGAGACTGGTCCTACGTAATTGTTGATTTCATTAAACGAGCGATGTTGTTGTTGGTAAGAGTTAGCGACTGCTTCGACGGAGCAAGCCGGAAAATTTATAGATGACATTTGAGAATTTGACGGAGCAGCAGCGTCCTTATAAGGTGGAATACTAACGTGTTCGTCTACTGAAGATGCTGACGTGATAGATGAAGACGTGGAGCGACGCGATGGTAATACTTGACTTTCAGCCCAACGTGTGTCTTGCCGAACTCCCGATAGATCGTTATAAGGCGAGTTCCCAGATCCGTAGTCTTGGCGGGTTATCTCTGAACTAATCTCGTCCCTATCAAGAGTCCGATCTAATTCACTGCTTGGCTCGTCATCAGCTGTAGAGAGACTCATGAGGTGCCGGTTTACCATTTCCATGGGCGCCATCTCCTCAACCATGTGAGTAGGCAACGTACTAACTTGTTGTTCGACAAGTGACGCTAAACGTTCAACAATTTGATCCGTGGTATGATCCTTGTGTGGCCCAGAGCGAGCTAAACAGTGCTCATTTGTCACATCTATAAGTGGCTGCTCTACCACTTTCTCTTCTTGCTGTTGCAATTGCACGTAAGATAGAACATTGGCATTCATATTTTCAGCTGCAAGAACTGTTACAAGCTTTTCAGTAAATTGTTGGTTGGTCGACTCATAGCCAGTTTGGTTGTCGGTCAGAACGCTTAGATTCTCGGTTGCATTAAAGTTTTGTATACTTGGTGGGACCCAGCGCTCGTCTGCCTCAGCTCTATCGAGTTTTGTGCGTTCAGCTAGAGTTGCTTTTCCGCTGTCAAGTTCCTTATCGTCGTAATTTACATAAGAACTCTCGCTGTTATTTATACAACAGGTCTTTTGATTATCATCAATTTTCTGAACATCAGGGTAAAGAATGACATCGCTGACCAAGAGTGTTGAGGAAGAACTATCAACACTTTTAAGTTGAGAGTCGTCTACTTCATCCAGTGGTAGCTTTATTGAACGCTTGTTTAACGAAAGCTGCAGTTGCTCCTGGCTTTTGTGCTTAAGGTCACCACCCTGAAAGTTTTTTGCTTCAGCAGTGACAAACATGGCTGCCATGTCTGTTGTTGTAGGCTCCAGCTCAAGCTGACTAGATTTTTTTGACAGTTCCATGCGAAGTTTTTCAACAAGATGTAGTGTTTCCCGGGCACTGTCCTCCTTCGTGTCTTCTTTAAACCAGAGTTCATTAGTGAAAGAAAATGAAAGCGGTGCAGTACGTTCCTCAGCATCTCGTGGGATTCCGAAACCGTCATCGTTGACCATATCATCAGTAAGAATATCTTGATCAAAGTCAAAGAGTTCTGGAACAGTTGCATCCTTGCCAGGATGCTGAGGTGAAAATATAGAGCGGTTAATAGACCTGCGGCGTTTGTTGTTGCTGTTTTCTTTATCGCTTATTTCACTCATAACAAGAAACTTATCCGGTTGTATCAAGGCTTTGGAGGCTGAACTGTTGCAGTTTCCTGTAGAAGTAATTTCATCCTTATATTGGTGCTGATTTTCATAGCTATCAGAGTTCTCGATATCCGCAAACAAAGTAGGATCAGTTGTTTTATTATTAGTCATTTGCTTTTCGTCATCAGTTAACTTTTCAATAAATAAAACATCAGTCAAATTTTTTTTTCTGGTCAACTCATTACACAACGATTTGCTTTTCGTCCAGATTTTGAGACTTTTACAGTCTCGTAATTGATCATCATTAACCAGGCAAACCATTGCCTTGTCAGCTTCTTGCATCACTGAAGTTGTAGACTCATTACATTCAAGAGACTTTTCCGTCACTTGTTTTAATTCTTGCTTAGCAGTTTCTGTTGTTTTTTGTGACTTCGATAGTTTAACTTGATGCTCACGTTTTTCTAACAGCTTGTCTAAGCCTTTGCACGACTTTTTTGGAGTGTCCCGTTCTGCACGCCGCTGTTTCATTTCTTCTTCTAACGTAACCACACTGCTTTTGTTGACAATCTTCTTCGATTTTTTAAAACTATCAGTTCTAGTCGACGACGTATGGGAAGCAGAATGTGAATCAGTACTCTCCTGCAACAGCTCTACAGTCGCGATTTTCTCCTTCAAACTAGTTCTTTTACTAGCATAATCATTTAGTTTTTTGTCCATCTTTTTGACCTGAGACGCATCTTTGTCACTAACTTTTTCTTTTTTTTTCGGTATTTGGTTTGGTTTTTGTTTGCAAGCCTCTGCGATTTGCCTTTTGTCACTTGCAACGTGACTGCCTTCCTTGTCTTTCCAGGATGACAAGTATTCTGTTTGGGACTGTTGATACGGTCGTTTATGATGCTGCTGTTGAGAGGGTTTGGCGACGTGGGCGAGCTTTTTTGCAGACTTGAACCCAGGTATACCTCGTGGCCCATCATTATCTCTAGGCCTACTGAGCAAATCTTCATCTGCTTTAGCTTGTGACTGGTGCTGTTGCTGATAGCTATGTTGGTTCTGTTGAGGTAGAATGGTGGCTGATTTTTTGGCTTCGCTATCTTCGTGCTCGACTGCTTTATGCTTGCTGAGTTGATGCTGGTACTGTCGCTGTTCTGTGTGCTGATTGGTATCTTTATTGCATTTATCATTGTGGTTGGTTGGGGAGAGTCGACTTGATTCATCTCTTTTAGTAGACGGCGGCTGAAACTCTTGTCCGAGCCGCCCGTCGGAAGTTTTAAGCTTCTTATCAGGCAGTTTTTTAAGTTTTCGCCCCGTCACTAAACAAGATAAATGCGAAAATTGTGTAACATCCTCTTTATTGTCTTCTAACTGTTTAACCTCTGACTTAGAAATAAGTTTATTTCCACTTTTCATTTCATTTTGAAGCTGATTTGATTGGTGTTTAACTAACATTTTGATCTGATCAATAGAATGATGGCAAGAATCATTTTCTGACGAACTACTTGAGGAAATCACTTTTTCCTTTGGGACATTAGTGTGCAATAAAATTCGCTCAAAACTTTTGGTATCATCCGTGTCACTACTGCTATCACTTGAACTGCTGCAGCTGTTGCTGCTGCTGCTACTGCTGCTACTACTACTGCCCGTAGTTATACTAGAAGAATCAGACGATGGCTTCAGTACAGTCTTCTTGGCGGCAGGTTTTTTAATATTTTCTTTCATTGGTAACTCCTCTTTTTTTACCTCCTGTTTCTTTTTCAATGTATCAACCGTTTCTTTCCTGATCTTGGTGTCACATACCTCTGGTTCAGGTGGTGCTGCTGATAATTTAGCAGTTATGTTGCTCTTAATATGTTCAGCTGCCTTTTTTGCCGCTTGTCTTTGTGGAACGTAAGCAATAATATCTGTGCTTTCACCAAACTCTTTATCGAATTCATAAATATCTTTAGAGTCATTAGCGTCCTTAAATAGGGCCTTATTACCATTTTTTTGTTTTCTAGATGCAGATAGCAAAGAACTCTTTGATTCTTTAGAATCTTTGGAGTGTTTGACTGTGGTTATCTTTATATCATCTGCTGGTTGGGATTTCATACTCAACGGTTCGCTCGCTCGTATAGTAGTACTGCTGGTATAGGTTGTAGTAGCTGTGATAGTCGGTACCGTAGTCGTCATCGTCTTTATCATGGTAATCGACGTTGTTGTTGTTGTAGGAGCTATTGGTAACGTTGTTGTTGATGCTGTTGTTACTGTCGATACCATTACTGTTGCAATATCTTTTTTACATTGCGAACGTTGCATGATTTCGGATGCTTTCTTAGCAGCTTGTCGTTGAGGAACGATAAGAGCAGATGCTCTACAGTCCTTTTTTTTGTTTTGAATCTTTTGATTTTCTTCATCTTTTTTCGGATCTCTCTTTTTATTACTTTGATGCAATAATTCTTTCGCCTCTTTGGAGATTGTAACATGCTGGACATTTTTTCGTTTAATTATATCTTTGTTTTTGTTTTTCTTTTCAATTAATCCAGTAGATGTAGTTGCTTTAGTATTTACTTTAGTCTCAATTTGGGCTGAAGACGTGTGATCTAATGACGATGAATCTGTATCTGAATATATTTCTGCAACTGAAGTCGGCCCGAGGCGCGATGATTCACTTTTATTACTAATTAGTAGTAACTCATCTGAATCGCTTTCAGAGGCACTGCTAAGCTCGCGTTCCATATGCTGAAGAGTGCGTGATCTTGTAACTGCGATTCCACGAGTAACATCATCGTTTTCGCTACTGTCTTCATTGAGTATTTTACACGAAGGAACATTTTGTGAACATTCAAAGGAGCTGGTTTTTTTTAGCTTACGTCTTTGGTTGATCTTACTGCAGCTGGCTTTACTAGTGGATGTAGATTGTTTATCATAGTCTTCAGTGCTCGAATCAGTTTCGACTGTTGATATAACTTTATTTTTTTGTTGCTGCTGAAAATAAAACTTGCGATTAACGGCTGACATAATATAATAGATTTATTATTTTTGTATTTCTTACACATTAAAAAATAAAACAAACAAGACACATGCAGGTCTTGAATAATATACTACGTGCAAAATCGAGTATTCATCAGCCTAATGTTTTAAAAACTTTCTGTTGGATATTGCAAAACAGAGTGAAAAAGTCAGTGCTCTGCATTCGGCCTGATAAGCGATTAGTAGCGTTGTCCTAGCGTATAAAAAAATCTTGAATATGCAGTACTTATCCTATCTAAGTTTTTTATGGCAAAGTAAATGTACGTAGAAAAAAATTACAGGCATTTTTAATGTGAAGGGAACAATAATGCTGTTAGATTTCATAAATACGTAGATTTTTACTAAAGGACGAGCCTACTAAATCCATCTAAATTCACTATACTTTTTACTATTAGGCAACGGTAACATTTATCCTAAAAAAGAGTACAGCTTTAAGGTTACATCAGCTAAAGGAAAAGGCAAACCAAATGCCTGTTGGCGTCTGATTCCAACCTTTCGATACCTCGCAAATCGCTGTGAAATGGGCAATAAGACCGCCACATAACCAAACCTATCGTTCGATATAACCGTTTAACTCGCAGTGACTGACAAAATATGGCTAGTTTGGAATCAGATCTCCAGTAATTGTCTAATTAAAAAATATAAATATCCTATATTATGATAATCAGTGTAACAAATTGTAATTTTAAGCAAAAAAAAGATCATCATGCACACTCAGACGCTCCATGTATACATTCAGCCTTGATAGAGTGACATAATTCCTTGACTGTGTACGGTATACCTATTGGCCAGATGCAAACTTGGGGCAACATCTTGAATGTGCCCTCTGCAGGAGTTCGGCAGCGAGCTAGGGCTCACAATTTTTACTTATCACAAGAAAAATTTAGTCATAATGTAACCAAAAGTATTTAACTACAAATTTTCAAGTTATGAGTACAATATAAAAAAGCTTATTCAGAATCTTAAAAGCAATGATGAGTTACAGACTTTTAGGCTAGTGCCAATACGGATTTAAGACTGAAAAAAAAAAATTAATAACAGGCAGGGACTAGCAAGAAAATGTAGTTTCTGTTTTAACTTAAAGAAAAT
>JAPYYV010007983.1:0-20375 GCA_030522625.1 Copidosoma aretas | reverse complement strand
ATGTGGGAAAGCAACGTGGCAAAGTCGAATTATTTTATTACAAAAATGAGAAAAAATTTGTTTGCAACTTATTTCTGCAATGCAATATTTCGTCTTTGATACATTGTTTTCCCACATCGGTTCCCCACATGGATTTCCTATGTGGGTTTCCCATGTGGGAAACCCATGTGAGGAACCGATGTGGGGAAAAAAATGAGTCTAACACGAAATATTTCATTTCAGAAATGAGTTACAATTAAATTTTTCTCATTTTTGTAATAAAATAATTCGAATTTGCCACGTTGTTTTCCCACATAGGAAACCCATGTGGTGTTTGTCTCAAATTCCCACATGGGTTTCCTATGTGGTTTCCAGTATGGGAAACTCATGTGGGAATCCTATGTGGTTTTTTTCAAGCGAGATATTATATATGTTTTCTACAATATTTTTTTTCCACGCCTTCAACTTTCCATTTCCGACGCAAAAGACCTGTTTTGGTCATTTTGGCCATTTTTTGGGGGGCTTTTGCTGACTTCCTTGTATGGTATTTATCTTGCAAAAAAAATGTTTTCCCCTGACTGGAAGTTTATTAGCGAAAAACTAATTCGATCAGTAAATTATAGGTTCCGAGTTCCGAGCTTCCGAATCCTGCGACTCCGAAGTCGTGGAGTCGTCTGCTTGTTTACATTTCACATTTTTAGATTAGCATATCGAGATGTGAACCAATTTGTTTGTTTTTTTTTTTTTTCAACTTATTTAACGTCCTTCCGTATGCAAGTACATTTAGACGGAGGATTACATAGATCAGTGTACTATCATTACAATCGCAATTATATTTGTTTCTTCGCATTTTTGTTTATCATACTGATCATACAGAGCGCATTATTTTGTTGTACATTATTTTTGACTTTCTGTTTCTAGGTAGTCGAACCCATATGCATAAATCAGTAAGGTTTTTAACAAAGTCATATTTTTGCGCAAACGCATTTTTTTCGGTGTCTCAGATTCTTTTCACGACCAGAACTCACAGAAAAAAATCTGAATGCCCTGACCGGGAATCGAACCTGCGACCCCTTGAAGGGTGTTGTTTCCGAGGCTAGCACCCATCTAGCACCGCACTGAGCCAAGCAGCCAACGACCGCTCTTTTGTACCAATTATTTAAATGACGATATTAGCGCCCTCTGACCTCTCATTCCTTTCAACTGTACTAACTTGATACCTACTGCTGGTAGTGTTTGCGAAACTGAGCTCGTTTCTACCGACAGACGGCAATAGTGTTCTTAGGGTCAGAAAGTGCGCTAAAATTCAAAACTTGAAAAATTAGTTGTCAAATTTGCCTTCTTCGAACATAAATAACTGATGATTTATTCATTACGAATTCATGGTGGAAACAAATTATTTTTGCAACAATTGTGAACGCAAATTTACAGAATAAACATTGTCATGCAATTTTATACTAATATATAATTGATATTAATAATACTTGTACAATGAACAACATTTGCTGCTCGTGCTGATGCATCGTTTTCCTTTTTGCGCCATGGCATTTTCCTCTAATCCTCTCCTGTACCTACTACTTAATTTCTCACAACGTCAGCAGACGTCAGACACTCAGACGTCACTCTCGCGTTCAGAGTGTTCAGTGAGGACAGTGAGTTCAGTCAGTCTGCCATCAGGTCAGCCTCTGGCAGATTCAGTGAGTTCAAGTGAGTGCAGATTCAGATTTCAGTCGCGTTCTTGACGTTATCGCCTCTCGCGGGATATACATATGATATAAGTAGTAGTCGCCAAACACCTTGCACGCGCGTGGCCTGGTCGCCTGGCCTGCGGTGTGTCAAACTTACAAAAGAGTCCGATAATGCTGCACGCGTCGTCGTCGTCGTCGTTGTTGTTGTTGTTGTTGTTGTTATGTTAAAGGAGTCTAATCAGGTGTTGTTGACGAAGCGTTGGCGCTTCACGGGTGATCCAGGGAGCGAAAGATGGTGTCGATCGTCAAGAATCAGCTGCTCAAGCATCTGTCCAGGTGAACAAAGCTCTGTTTTTTTTTTTCTTTTTTTTCCTACATCCATTGTTAACGTGTGCCTTCTTCTTCGTCTTTCTTTCTCTTATCGTCAATGCTAATCACTCCCAAATGTCTGCGCTGCGTAGGCTCGTTTAGTCGTTTGTCGATGATCAACACGATAATTTAGCGCTTCGTTCGTTAGAGCTGGGGACCTTGAGGTAAAATATTCATGCGAATGAAAATTAATAGGAGGCAGTACACTTGCTGATATTTTTTCCTTTTATTTTTGTGTCGCGGTTTATACGAGCAAGCGTAAACTGGGTGCTTTCTCTCTGATGGGCTACTTTGTTTATTTGGACTTTCCTTTTACTCGACCGCACGGTGCAATAAACAATTCGATCAAACTGAGGTAGCACTGAAATGATTTCATAAATAAAATTTCTCTCGTTCATTAACATTCTTAGTAGTAAATTGTTGCTTGTCGTACCATCATGTAAGTACATAAGTATATATTGTATTTGCTTATCTCCCAAAAAATCGTGACAAGCATGTACAGTCGGACTTATCTTTAGTTAATTATTGTTATATTTCAAGAATAGAAGGGAATAGTTTTATCTAGAAGTAGATGAGTAAGCTAAAGAAAGAAAAAAAACATGTACATACGAAGTTTATCTCGTCATTTTCCAACTTTCTCTCAACTGAAGTCATAATTGAAAATCCACTTTTCCCCCTCCAAATAAAGCTAGTCGTTGTAGTCAAATATAGATTTAGCCCTGGTTAGGAATTTTCAAGTAATGATTTCACGCTTTCTACTCTACTCTAATATCCATAAATAAACATTTTTTATTATTTATTTTTGTTTCTTACAGATTTACCAAGAACTTGTCGGCAGATAAAATAAATTTGAGTACATTCAAGGGAGAAGGGGAGCTGTCAAATTTAGAGCTTAATGAAATTGTCTTGACTGATTTATTGGAATTGCCGTCATGGCTGAGGCTGACAAGTGCATGGTGCAACAAAGTTACTTTTCGAATACCATGGACCAAGTTGAAAAATGTTCCTATATTTTTGGTAAGACTTCAGTAACATTTTTTTCGTTAAAATGTTTCAAATTCAGTTATTCAATCACGTACTTATTCACGATTGCTTAATCTTTTTTTTTCGCAGAAATTGGATGAAGTTCGAATTGAAATAGAAACGTGTGAAGACTTGAGAGATGTATCTTCTCTACAAGGTTCATCGTCTAATACAGGCCCTACAAAGTACTCGTATATCCATAGAATAATTGATGGGATAACTATTGATGTTAATTTTGTTTGTGTATTGTTCAAAAGCCCTGCATTCGTTGCTGAAGTCAAAGTAATTTATTTTAAAAGTTATTCAAATATTAAAGTTTCAATGCTGTTATTGATAAAGTGTGTAACTTTTTCTTTCAGATTTCTAGAATATTAGTAGAATCGAAATCTCCAACGTGGCAAAGATGTGACTTAAGAACAACAAGAGTAAAAGATCCAGACAGAGGTCAGCTGTTAATCTTCAAAGAGTTAGAATGGCAAACCTTAAGAATAGAGGCACAAAGTACTAAAGATAAGAACCTTACTCCCCTTCTTCTTCTCACTAATCAAGCGCGATGTAGAGTAACAATTAAAAAACGTTTATCTGGTAAATATTATTTACAAAAGTATTGGACTTTATGTGGTTAACATCAATAAATATTACTATTATGTTCCACAGATTGTTTGGTCATGGGATCACGACTGGTTATTATTCTTGATGATCTCATTTGGGTCTTGACTGACTCGCAATTGAAGGCAGCTTTACATTTTATTGATTCTCTTGCTGGACTTATAGAGAGGGCAACTGTTTTGGAAAGAAAAACAAAAGCAGCGAGAAAATTAGAGGTAATTAATCGAGAAAAACGAAACCTATTATCTATAATTTTAGTTTTGTTATTATTTTTTTTTCTTAATTGTAGCTACTCCCAGAATATCAAGCGCAAGTTTCTCAACAAACAAGGACGAAAAATCAAAACAACACAGCTATTGCAAAAATATTCAGCAGATATGACTTTGTAGAGACGTCTTATCATTTTCTATCTCAAAGAATAGACTTGCACCTATGTGATGACACAGAATGTGAGTTTAAAAATATTGTTCTGCAAAAAAACATTTCTATATAAACTTTACTCAGACCAGTGAATTTTCAGCAGGCAGATCCCTTCACCCTGAACTAAAAGAAGGTGGTGCAGTACGAATATTGCTGGTCAAGTTTCAAATAGATTATTATCCGTATCATTTAGCTCTGGCTGATCGGAAGCACTGGGCTCTGTACAAAGAAGGCGCCACCCCGCACGCTCAGTGGTTGCAGCAATCTCTTAATGCTTTTCGCGGTCAATTCATGGATCTTATTGATTCCGGCCGTACTCAGCAGTCTCCATTGAACAAGTCTCATAGTAACGATTCTGGTGCGTTTGTCAATTATTATTATTTTTTTTAGCACACGAAAAACTGTTGAATTCAAACATGTGTCTATAATATTTGTAGAAAATGACAAGGAAGCGGAGAATCGCGAAAAAGCGTTAAACAATCAAAACCAGAACGTAACTGCTCAGGAGCATAAGAGGCTATCTCAGCAGCCTAGTGGAAATCCTGTTAAGAATTACGTTTTAGAACAACTCGCAAAACTGATGACAACGTGCATCATTATTAGAATTGAAGATTTCACGCTGTACAGGGTGTCAACGTCATCGAAAAAGGCTTTGCCCAAAGAATTCATATCAGGTACGGGGCTGCAATATTAATTAATCAAGTAGATTCTAGACGACTCCAAGTAGTAACGAATTTAACTACCATATTAAATAAAGGAGTGTTTGGAGTCAAAAATATAACTGAATTGTTAAAAAATTAAAAAACATGAAATGATATTTGAAAAATTTATATTTACATAGCTCAAACGAGGAAGAAACACGGTCCAGGTATAATAATGATGAAAATCTGTAGTATTGCGTTAATTTAGACTTATCATTGTGTTTTTTTTTGTAACAGCAAACATTTTTTTTCTTTGTCATAGTAGTGATATAATGTTTTGTTTGTATATTATGTACGTTAGTCATCACACAGTTGCAAACATTCGTACTGTTTACTGTACCCTGTAGTTTGAGACAGATGTAGTGCACCATCTGGAAAATCATAAACACTCAATATATCTTTCTCTGGATCATCGATTGTATATCAAGTAGTTAATTCACAATTTAATCATTTTTTAGGCGACCAAGGTAAGTTTCCTCTTCCAGAAGACGTCAATATTATTCACGCTGAGTTCACTTACTACTATTATCCTGGTGATTTGAATTTCCCATGTGAGTAAAAAAATGTAAAAATCAATGAAATCGTATCAAATATTCGACTAAAAAATTTAATCCGATAATTTTCAGTACCACCTCCAAAGTTTTACGTGCAAGTGAAGCCTATTCAAATAAACTTTGATGTCTGTTCCTGCCTTTGGTTCAACTCGTTCTTTCTCAATTTGTATCACTCGCTTATGAATAACGGTAACAATATGACAAACAGTTCGGCAGACTTGATGTATTTCGACGTGAAAATCGAAGCAATACTACCACGAGTAAGTTCTGCGCACGTTCACTCATCTTTTTACGACACGCAATCATTAATATTACATTGATCAACTTTTGTTTTCGTGCAGATTATATTCGAGAGTCAACAGGACTACCCCAATCAAAAAGACAGGCCAAAATCGTTGCACGTGCAAACTTCGAGAGCGATTATCACTAATGTCAGGTCGACCGAACGATCGTCGAGAGCCGACTTGGCTCAATGCCTTAACGCATTTCAAATGGGCCAGATGTTCTTTGGCGTCGATTTTCCCAACAAGTCGAGAGACTTTCACGTCGTCACCGATAAATTCCTGCAGCACTGCGCCGGCAGCGATTCCATAAGGTCGATCCCGTCAAACTTCTCGAGCAACTCGGTCAACGAAATGATCGGCCAGCTGAGCCGGGGACTGTTCTGGACCGAGGCGAAGGACGTGTGGTGCTGCAACCTCGACCCCGTCTGGGGCGATTTTTTCGGTGCCCGAGCCGTCGGCCAGAATCGACCCGTGCCCTTCCTCGACGCCTTCCCGCTGACCTTCTGGCTACATATGACCGACTCTCCGCCGGGGACGTCGAAGGGTGCCGATATACACGGCCTGGCGTACATCAGTAACCTGATAAGCGTACAAATCAATCACTACCAGTACCTCTTTCTACTGAGACTGTCCGAGATGATCTCCGAGGTGGCTACCTACCTGTCCATTGACTCCAACAGAATCTTGAAAGTGGAGAGCGGCGGTTCCATGGTGATCGGAGCACTAGCTCCCCAAGTCGAAGTGACCTTCATAATGCCATCGCAGACGCCAGGCAAGGAAAATTCCGGGGGTGATCTGGAATCCGTAGTGCCCGACACATCGAGCATCATCGATGACATCGTGGGTGGAAGCGTCTGGCAGAACGCGGCTTCGGCAAGGGTGGATTACGGCACAAAGCGCATGAACACTAGTAACGACGTCGACACCCCGCAAAGCGAGATCTCGTCGATGCTGTCGATGGACTTTGCCGGGCACAACGCCAACGCAGTTACCTCCCAGACGACTGTGGTCACGTTCAAGCAGCACAACGGCTCGGAAGGTAGAGTGGAGCAGAAGACGACGGCGGTATCGAACGAGCGGCACTCGTGGACCAGGAGCAACGTGCCGGAGGAGAAGCCCAAGCTGACGAAGATGGACTCGGTCGCCAACATTATTCCGAATAACTTCAATGTCAATCTGTCGTCCATGAAGAAGGGCTTCAGTAACTTCATGACGTCGCTCGACTCGGCACTCAAGCCGTCGCCCGATGACGGCAGCGATACCATATCCATGCAGAGCGACGTTAGCTCCGATAGCGAAAATTACATTGTCGTTTCGCTTGAAGATCAGGAGAAAATGGACGCGGCCTTTAACGTGGACAATTCGATCAAAATAGCCGTCGTCGAGGAGGCAAGTGAGGTCGTGGAGGAGACGTTGGACACGCAGAGCGAGAAATCGATGGACAGCGTGTGTAAGAGGAAGGATTTGGTGAGCCACTAATTGGTGTAAAATATTGTGAAAAAATTTTTTTTCTTTAAATTATCTAACTATATCGAGCGTTTTGTATTTTTTCTGTTTCACTAGGTGTCGATGACAACATTTAAGCTTTCGAAGGTGGAAATCATCCAGCAATCGTCTGGCTTTTCTTCGGCAATAAAAATTCAAGTCTGCAACATAGCGAATGAAGAATGTTCTTCTATACCGTGGGATGAATTCCAGGTAAGTGCATGGCTAATGAGTCAAAGAATTTCTAAATTCTTATTAATCTTAATAAAGGTCGTTATTGTCGATAACAAGCTTTTTTAAACAAATTTACAATTTTCAGAGTATCTCTAACACATTTCCCACAACATTACATTTTTAAAGTTAATAATGAAATCGACATGTGTCATACGTTTGATTTTTTACAGTTTTTTGGTCGAATTATATACTTTTACAAAAATTGACAAATTCCCGTAATCAGTTTACTCGTAAAAATACGTCTTTTTTTGTTTTTTAATCTTTGGTAGTATCGTTCTCGGAATACTTACGAAAAAAAATTTGTTTCCCTCATGTTTAAATACATGCCTTTTTCCATTTTTTATTTATTCTCAAACATTAAACAATTAATTATACATATATATACGTGTCATACTTATTACAAGTTTTGTCTCTAAACTTTTTTGCATGCCTTCTCCCGCGTCTCTCCTTCTCTTGTGAATGTTTTTGTGTGGCACTTGTGACAGGCCAAGATAAAGGTATTGGCAACATATTTTATACTAAATTTTAAAGTAGAGAATCACCATGAGTTTTAGCATGAGGCTAGACGATTTAGATATACAATTTATTATTTTCAGATTAATAACAGTCTTAGAATTATTCACATCAACAAATTGCGTAATATATTATTCTCTAGGCAATACAGTTGAACATCAAATAAATATACAAGTGAATGATAAACTTGCACCTATTGATTATATTAATCTGGGAAAGAGCTAAATATTGCACTCGTAGATCTAGAGTTGGGCATGCTACTAGTGCAGTGATTTTGTAATATATCTATTTATATACAGTAAATACACAATACTGCATTCATTATTACCACAAAACACACGTGTTCCACAGTTAGTGTGAATACACTTTGTAAAGCTTTGGTTGTGCATTTTTCATACATTCTGGTAGCTTGTGAAATTCTCATTTACCATGGATATGCAAAAGAAAAATTTTTAAATAATTAATTCCCACGTTTACCAGTATGTATCGCAATAATTGTAGAAAAACAAGAATTCAAACTCATTGCTTTGACAAAATAGGCGTATTTAGTGCTTCCAAATTATCAGGAAGGACCAAACGCGCCCGTATATCGATAGTAGAGAGAAAAAAAAAATAATAAAAGCGCGACAGGTATGTACACACATACCACAATGAGCTTGAACCTTGCGAAAGCACAACAGAAAGAGCCCAGCGGTAAGCTCGCTCGACGAAAGTTCAGCCTATACACACCAGTCCATCTTTCCCTCAGACGAAATTCAGTTCCCGCTCGCGAGGCTGGGTGGAGCTGCCGACCGATTTGGACTACCGGTCCCGCATCAAGCTGCGTCTGGAGCACGGACTAAAGGAGCCCGAGGACGCGAGGCGCCTGTCGGAAGCCAGCGTGACGACCAACAGCAGCGGCAGCAGCAGGTCGTCCCAGGACCGGGGCAGGCCGACCGAGCTCCAGCCTCCGGTCAACTTCAACGACAAGGAGCGCGTCCTGAGCCTATTTGAGGACAGGATCGACGTCAGGGTGGCCGACGTGCCGCTCGCCATGTCCATGAGCTTCGTCACCGGTCTGACCGATCTGATCGAGGACGAGATCGTACCCAAGCCCGTGCCGCTCAAGGTGAGGATTTTTGATATCTTTCTTTATTTTTTATCTTGCAAAGATAGTGATATGCATTGTTGGTTACCGGTTTTTTTTTTCTTTTCGTTCCAGGTACTGTTGGAGAACATAACGTTGCGCTTGAACGAGGACCGTGCGCCGAACAACATCACCTCGCCCGGCCCGGTCCCGCTAGACCTGAGCATCGCCAAGCTCAGGATAAGCAGGGACACTGCCGGTGTCTTCCACATCGAGCCCGTGGGTGAGTAGCTTTTCAGTCTTACGCGGCACCACAATGCGATTAATATTTTTTATCAAACTGCCACTTGTCACGTAGTAACGTTGATACTGAATTATTTTTTTTTTAATACGTACGTCATTCTCACGCAGTGCCACGGAAGTTAATGAGATCGTTGAAAATTATTATTGGTTGAAAAATTATTTCACACTAATAATGATGAATTGATTATAGAGTTGAGTTACGTTATTTCGTAAGAGTGAGAGACGTGTCTAGATAGTAGACTTGACTGATGCGCTTCATTGTGTTCCATTGTATACATACTTGTTAATTTAATTGATTTAAATTATATTTTTTTTTTGTACAATCCAAGTGGCAGATATTTTCATGTTGAACTATTAATTTGTATCTTAATATGGCATATCATTGTGTTCTGTGCACTCAGACGGCCGTTCGAATGTGAGCATTGTTACTACACCAAAATCTTAGATATTGTATCTCTAGCAATTACTAGCTTTTAGTATATTTGTTTGGAGAAAGCTCTGCTGTCTCGTTAGCTGTATACATAGAGTATCGTCCAAAGTACAACAACAACAGACATGTATTGGACTTGCACGTTTACGGATACATAATTTAAGCGCATGATTTAGATTAGTGATTAGAATTACGTACTATAGGTTCGTCGTTGGATTAGTTTTATAAAATTTTTTTTTCCAGCTAGAACGATACAAAAAACCTTTTCGATAGCATAAATCAATCATCATGATATTTGCGCACCTTGACCGTAAATTTTTCGTTATTACATTGAAATCGCTCCGAACCACAAAACCCCATCATTTCATCAACCTATGTAGAACGATGAAAATCTCGAGGAAGTTCATCCTCGTGTTTCAACGAATAAGAATAGATCGACTCGGCCCTCCCCCTTTTCTGTTTTTCCTCATCCGTCGAATCGCTTCCCACTCCCCCGGCGACGAGCGAACGAAACAGAACGCCATCACCCCTTGAACCGAAATTTCATGCGCAGTGAGAGACATCGAGAGCCGCAGTATCCAGGACGCGAAGGAGTCGAACTCGCTGAGGGACGAGAACGAAAAGCTGTCCTCGGAGAACGAGAACCTGCGCCGGCGTCTGGGCATGCTCGATCGCCTGCTCGACGAGAACGCGTATTACCGGCGCACGGAGCAGGAGCTGCGCTCGTGCCTGGACACGGCCAGGCAGGACATAAACGAATTGTTGAAGGAGAAGAGGGGCCTGCAGGATTCGCTGGTTGACCTGCAGAGCCAGCTGCCCGGCTCGTTCGGCGCGAGCAGCAGGAGCTCGGTCTGGTCGAACAACAAGAGATAGCACGGCGGCTGCTTCGACTGCGCGAACTGCTGCAGCACGAGCAAATCGTAGCTGAAGGAGGAGGAGTAGGCCGGATCGGGTCGTGGCGGACGTGTACGTGGACGCGAGACTGCGGAGAACGGGGCCCGCGGAAAGTAAATGAAAAGTATCAATGATGCGTTCGTTGCTGTAATATAAATAGCCATTGATATAATTATTGATGTTCGAAACGTGCGGGTTGCTATCCGCTTTGCGTCCGCACCCTGTGCGTCGTAAGAGAATGCTAGTGACTGCCACTGTCGTTCGAACGCGTTGGAGGATTGTACAGTTGAATAGTAATGAAGAAAAAGAAAAGAAAAAAAAAAGAAAAAATTGAACTACGAGAGATAAAACAAATACAAAAGAGTGGTGTAGTAGGCACATTCTATGTGATACTTGGAGGTAACGACTTACGACTTGATTCGCGCGTGATTGAACGAATAGAAAGGTCCATTGATTTTCTCACTGCTTGCGTTCAGGTGCGTACTTATCAGTGAACCGATACTTGGTTACGCTAGTGTTTTAGAATATACTTATTTGCTGAATTGTTCGTTAATTATGTTTTTTGTGCAATCGTTGAGAAATTTATTTATTTTTTGTCTTTTTTGCAGTATATAGTTTTACAAGGATATCAATTATTATTATTATTATTATTATTATTATTATTATTATCATTATTATCATCAGATAAACTTTTCTGAATACAATTTTTGTACCATTTCCGTTGAGTGGATGATGTATCCATAGAAATAAATAACGCTCATAGAGGGGGAAATTTCACAAGAAAGTAGAGTCTGTTGGTGCTGTTTTAATATCGACTTTAATGAAGTGTTATCGACAATTAATTTGTAGTAAAATTAACGAGTGATTATTGTAATGAAATAAAAATTTTATAATTTTTCAATTGATCTGGGATGCACAGTTTTTACGCGTCGAGCGTTAAGTAATCGAATAAAAGACTGTACGCTACCTACGTATAAATATATACACGATTCCTCAGATTTTTTCTCAATAATAGTTTTTAGTACAACATTTTACTGTTTTTCTTTCGATGAACAAGAGTAATACACAAAAGGTGGTCCTTGCAATAGATTGCCGGTCAATCTAATGTTCAAATAATAATAGTGCAATGACATATTTTTCTAGCTCTTAAGATCCAATGAATATTGCTATAAAAAACGAGTCAATCATTGAATTATACCTTAGAAATTCTCGGCAAGTAACTCGTTTAATTATTGATTGATATCTTGCCTATCGCTCAAAAACAATCGCGTTCATTGACATTGTCTCGTTCTCACGGCAGACAACAAATTTTTGTAATCAAAATACCATAAATCTTCACACCGTTGATCGATGATGATAGCAACATGCCTAACCGACGATATATCATTTTCGTATTACAGGTTTTTTTTTAACGTGTACATACATAATAGGGATGGTAAGGTATTGGTTTTGCAGATATAACTTTTTTATATTGATCCTACAAAATTGGTAATGGATCGGGAAATATTATGGTTTTATGCCGAAATCATGTTACAACACATGACGGTACAGTTTCTAGACGGTACATTAGATTTGTACACGAGTCCACCTCGGAGGCCTCAAAGGCCTCTTTTTTTCTACAGTCTATGTAATACCTTCCATACATTGACTATAGAAAAAAGGAGGCCTCCGAGGCCTCCGAGGTGGACTAGCTCGTGGAACAAATCTATTAGTCTGATACAACTTAAATTTTCGATCAGCATTTTAAGGAGGCTCACACCTAATATATAGCTCATATTTTTAATACGTTATTATGAATATTTATTAGAAGTTATATCAAGTTTAATTTAAACTTACAATAATATAGCTAATATTAAAAATCGTGCGATTTTCATCATAAAATTTTGTTGTCAAATTTTTCAAATATCGAGGATGGAAAAAAAAATTCAACAAATTAACTTAATCTCCTCCATTTTACGTGTTATTTTTAGATTTTTAGGTTTATTTTCTTCTTTAAACAAATTCATTAGGAGTCACCGACATAAAATTTGCAAAAACTTCAATAAGTTTTGCAAAAATTCAATTGTTCACGTATTATTCGTATTTCTATATAAACAATTGAATTTTCTGGAAAATCCATTGAAGTATTTGCAAATTTTATGTCAGTGACTCCTAATGAATTTGTTTAAAGAAGAAAATAAGCCTAAAAATCTAAAAATAACATGTAAAATGGAAGAGATTAAGTTAATTTGTTGAATTTTTTTTCAATCCTCGATATCTGAAAAATTTGACAACAAAATTTTATGATGAAAGTCGCACGATTTTTAACATTAGCAATAGCAATATTATTGTCAGTTTAAGTGAAACTTGTTATAACTTCTAATAAAATTATTGTCAGTTTAAGTGAAACTTGTTATAACTTCTAATAAATATTTATGATAACGTATTCACAATATGAGCTATATATTAGGTGTGAGCCTCCTTAAGTACAAAAAATCAAGAATTTGAATTTTTTCAAATTTTTGCACCTTTACGTACGTTTATATGCATTGATGCAGTAAAATATATGTCTAGTGAAAAACATCATAGTTACTATTGTTTTGATCACTAAAACAACAGAACAAGTCAGGTATTGAATGACAACGGCAGATAACTAAAAAAAAATGTATTTCCTAATAGCTATTTTTGTACCAACTTCTACTTTAGTAAAGGCTAAATGAGTCTTTTGCTTGTATTAGCATATATTATGCTCATGATACAGCTATGTCCTACAAAGAATTGATATTACACGTCTGCCATATCCAAGTTACCATCCCTGTACGTATGACATTACGGTAAATTAACTTTATTGAAACTATTTTTTGAAAATCGTTTGCTTTTCGGTTATTATTCATCAAAGCATAAATGGTTAAATTTTATTTTGCTTGTTAGTGGTGGATTCAAATTTTATTGTTACTGTTAATTCCTTAAATTGTAATTCGGGCGTCAAAATATTTTTTTAATGTAAGTCCATTGTAGATATAAAAAATTATGGGGTGTAAAAGTTGATTTATAAAACAGAAACCTATTCTATCAATGAAATTTTTTCTGCTTATGTTCAAGTAAATTTCATAAAACGAAAATACAGAGTCACTAGGTCGATACTTATTCTGCTATGAGGTACAGTTATTTGGTACATGTTTGAATTGCGATTAAAAAATTATGGACTTCAAATTATTTCATTAATTTTTAGAATTTTTTTAGGTTGCCATACAGATTTGTAACCAAAACTTGACCGCAATTTAAATCCAGCTGTTCTATATTATCTTTTTGAGAAATTCACGTGTGTAATGTAAATACAATTAAAAGACATTTTGTTAGGAAGCTAGATTTCTGTTTAACAAGTTGATTATTCTATACCCTTACAAAAATACATATGATATTTTTCATAACCTCAATAAGGTTAAAAGTAATAATAATAATAAATAGAAATTTAAAAATCGTAGCTTGTACTGTAATAACTACCTAGTTTGTAATTCTTTAAGAAGATACATTTTGTAAACTAAAAACATTTGAATCGATAAACGAAGCACGTTGTACTATTTGTATTATGCAATTATTTGTAAAATTCTTAATAAACCTGATGGTTCTTTTTGGATTAAACTTTTGTCTATCGATTACAATGGCAGCCATAATTTACAGAATGAATCGACTTTAGCAATAAGAAAAAAAAATTAATTACTAGATATTTATATATTTGAAAAATATTCTTTTTGCATCAATACTAGCTTTTTTAATGCAGTGTTTTCTCATTTTTTATATTATTTTATTGTATGTTGTCGAAATCATACCATTTATCAATCATTGTATCTACGTATGGTTTACGTCCGTTTGGCTATTCATATTTGTATTTGTCGACAGCCTTACGTCGCTCAATATTGTGTGCTTCCGTTTAATGCAAATAAAAGCGCTAGTGACAATTTGTTAAAATGTATGAAAAGTAAGTAAATAAATATCTTGTTAAGCAATGGCATCGAGCGATGCGTTTGTATCACTTAAAATTAATAGCACACGTAATAATTTTAATTCGTGCAGCGCTTGATGAAGGCGAAATTTTTTTCGCAGAAATAAGAAACCAAAGCTTTGTGAAGTTGGCAAATGTGACAAGTGTGTTTGCTTTAAAATATCTCAAAATAATACATGTTGAAAATTTCAGACATTTTACCTGATAACTTGAAGTTTTTATTGATAGAATTCCTAATTTTTCTCTTCCATTTCCAAGCCTCAAGCACATCCAAATTTATTTTTATAGTTTTTGTGTGCTTAAGCAGATATGAATATCGTTAGAAAAAGCCTTTAAATAAGTTTATACATTATTTTCAAAATAGGTAGTTTTTTTTAAACAATATTTTATTTTATTCAGTAAAATGCGTCAATATCATTTTTTTCCAATATCGTAAATTTGATTGTCAAAAATAGAACTGTGTCAGTACATGAGCTGATGTCCAACTTCTTTGTATTTATTATAGTACTGCAATGATTCACATACTTCAAACATGGCTCTTAAAAAAATTAATTAAGATTTAATTCAAAATATCGCATGATGATGATGAAAATAAAAAAATAGATATTGTATTTTATTAGGAGTAACATACTCACATCATTCAAAATAAATCACCTATAACCATCCTTTTTCAGCGAATTTCGAAACAACTTTCCACACTCGATCTAAATAACTACTGCTTCCTTGAGTACGAAATATTTGACTTATCATTTCATTAACATCAAAATCATCCGAAGTTTCAATCATAAAAAACTTCAATGCCATCACACAGCGAAATAATTCGCTCTTTGCATCCTTTTTCAACTGTTCATCGAAACTTTCTCTCGTAAACTGGGTGGTATCACACCCAACTTCTTCTAGTACGTTAACGAATTTGCGATAATAAGCATCTAACAAAATCTTCAAAATGGTTATCCATGACCTCTGTATTTACACTGGTACATGTGAAATAAGGCAAATCCTTTAATGGACTAGAAACTCGAACAACTTGAGAATCCACGAACTTAACGCTTTTAAGCTTGCCATTTTCTGCGTCAAAAACATTATGTTAACGAAAAATAAAAGTACATTTTTCTTTAAATGCACTTGTAATAAATTTACACTCAAATTTTTTACCTTCACGAAACATCAAGTTGTTTACCTACAAAATTTTTAATTTATTAATATGTATTTAAAAACAAGTTCATCATACTGATATAATGAACTATTAATTTAGTAATTATTTCAGTACCCACACCAAATCGGGTCAACGATATCATACTCTTTGAAATAAGCCCATTTTTTCTTTGTATTTTCTCTGACTTCATACCTTGCTATACGTGGGTCGCTGCAAATCGTATCAATATTACATTGTATTGTGCTATCAAAATCATCGTTTTCCGTATCAAAAGGGAATACTTCCAGGATTTTTATAGCTTCCTCAAAGAGTTTGGGTTTCCTATTTTTTAGTACTATGCCCAGTGCGTGATAACGAGCTAACTCAGTTATAGCTAATTTAGCGTGATCAAAATCCAAACCTGTTCAGTAACACATTTTATTTAAATTTTCAAGTGGAACGTTTTAATTGCAATAATGCATGATAAATTTTAAATCAAGCAGGTAAAGAATCTGTACTTAGATGATTGAAAAAAATATCTCGATTATGTCGATAAGAGTACATAAGACAATCGTTGTGGGCATTTTTATCCAACGATGTATAAAAGTTATGCTTTGATCGAAAACTCTATAGAGTAATGTTATTATGTTGCCCAAAACTTATTTAACAATTTCTTACCAACCTTCCAATCTATTCATAACGTAATATCCACTTGACGCAAGATGCTCCATAAGCAAAACTGCATCGTCGTCAGCTTCCTAATTATTTTCTTTTAAAGACAGTCTTCCTCCATAAAATTTTGATAAGATGTCAAACAGATTTTCAGATTTCACTCCAGCCTCCTCTTCTATTTTTCTGTACTCGTTGACTAATTTTTCAAACACAAAAATTTCTTTTCTGAATGATTCCGTCACATTTATGTAGCTCTTTTGGAGTTCAGTTGATGGTACCATTTTAGCCACAAGAGGCAATTGTTCTTCAGGAGAATTTTTCGTTTTTTTTATCACTGCGTCAACCTTTAGTACGGAACTTCCGTAATTTTCTCCAGGTGGTAATAAGGCTGTGGTTTTATAATTAATGACTTGCACTTGTTCACCAAGGCTTTGACGCATTAGTGATTGAAGATTGAAAGTGATTGAAAACAATATTATTTAACCAGTTATTAGTCGAAGTATCTTTCAAAGACATTTTATTAATAGAAAATAGTACACGTACTTAAAAATATTTAAAAAATTTTTCACCTCGTTTGGACAAAAAAACTAGCGATATATATTTTGCTTGACAATAATTAAAAAAAAACCAACACCTATGAAAAGGATGATGTGTGTGCGTCAAGTGAATCAGCGACAATCAACGATGGCAATTGCAGAACTGGAAGCCAGCTTGTTTCAAACATTGAAAATTAGCACGACAGATTCCTGCGTCACTGACGTATCTTTCATGTATACAACCTTGTGCCAGCCAGCCTCTCCCCTCTTTCACACTTTATGCTATAATCGCTCGTATATGTATTAAAAATTGCACTCGCATCATTTGAGGATTAATAATCGGCGTGGAAGAATCATTATTTATTAATAAGTCAAAAATCTACTAAAATGTGGCTTGGTACAGCCACATGCAAGTTTTAATATTGTACTTTTGTTAAAAGGTAGTTTTTGATGGGATTAAAATATAAGTTTTTATTTCATAATAAAAAGCTGTCGCTTGGTTGCGATAACGATTTACTTCTTATCGCATATCAACATTTGACTTGTTGTAAAAAAAAAAAAAAAATCGGATGAAAAAATTTATCTGTATTTTTTTATGTAACCAAGTCAACAAAATTGTACTTCGAAAATAAAAGTAAATATATCTTGATATGAAAGTAATTCTTATGAATATATGTTATAATTAGCCACGATTTAAGAATGAATGATAGTGCTGATACATTGAAATGAGAGTTTAATTAGTAATTTTTTACTTCGATGTAGATTGCCTATGTACAAACTCATCAGTGAGTAAAAATAAATTTTTACACTTTGTACTCTTTTTATCAACGAACTGTAAAATGATTAATTTCTTCGTTTTATCATTGAGTCTAATTTCATTATTTAGCATCTGATTGCTAAATTATTCTTCTTGCAATGTATTTGCTGATCATGTTAGACTGCAGGAATAAAAAAGAATAGTAAATCATCCTTTTTTCTCCATATCCCTCACGCTTTTTGTACTTTCCGCCCAAGGTGCGAACGACGTTTTTGTTATCGAGGCTAGAAAGTGCAGTTTTCTGCCCGTGAGCGCACCTTGTGCCCGCTAATTACTTTCGGCCCCCGGGGCCGAAATAATAGTTTTCTTGCCATGGGCGCAAAGTGCGTCAGAGCCTTTTCGCCCTCGGGGCCGCACTTTTCGCCCTCAAATTACTTTGCGGCCACGGGCGCAAAGTCATTTAGCGGGCACAAAGTGTGCCCACGGGCGCAAAATTGCACTTTTTGCCCTCGGTAAGAAAACTAATATTTCGTACTGGGACAGCAGAAATCTTATACATTTTTTAAATCTCATCTCAAAACTATTTGAAAAAAAAAAAATTTCATCGAGCAAAACTGTAAAAAAACCGCGAAAATGATAAAATTTCATTTTTGAAAAATAAAAATATAAATATGATGGAATATTTAAAAAAGTACACTAAAAAATTATCGATTTTTTGCTAAAATCGACGCCGAAAGTACTTTCTGCCCATGACGCGAGCATTCAAAGTACTTTAGGCCCTTACTTTCCGCCCGAATGGTAGAAAGCTACTATTTTATTTGCTTATGTTATAATACATGGTTTTTCTTAAAAAATTAAAAATATATGTTAGTGTTTTATTTTTCTCCAAAAATTATGAAAATAAATGCTTGATTGAATGTTTGTGGTTGGCACGCGAAACGTGCAGGGGCGGAGCCACGTAGAAATTGGGAAAAAAAAAAACACGAGTATAATTTTGTATGCACGGTAGAAATAGCAAGTAAGTCAATCAAAAAGAGCGATCATTTGGCTCCGCCGCTTGGGCCCTCGCCCCTGCATGGACCCTGCTCATGCTTTGCTATGAGACTTTGGCTGCGTTCGATTTACATCGGTCGTTCGCGTATCGTTCGCGTACCGTTCGTTTATCGTGCCATAGTATATCTATATATTCATCGTACTCTATATACAGATATACATACTTTGATAATATTAATTGATAACTTTTCATAGTATAAATCATTCAATAAATTTTAATTTGTAAAAATTGTACAAATAATAAAAGCTTAATTTTTTTTATAAATCTACTGTTAGAATTAATTCACTTTGCACCCTTTGGGAGAAAAACAATATGCGCAAGCCTTTGCACCCTTGTGCACACTTTAGTCCTGCGGGCACAAAGTTAAACTTTGCGCTCTAGTGGCGTAATGAACTATTTCTCAAAATAGTTTTCGTACGAGATTGGAAAAGCTTTGATTTGCGAACCGAGAGGTCTACGGCACGAGCCGTAGACGAGGGACGTAACGAAGTTCGTAAAAAAGCCTGTACAATCGAGTTACGAATGCTATTTTTCCTACCAAGGGTGTACCAGGGTTCCAAAAAGGCCCAAAGTAGGAAAAAACTTGTTTTTTAATTACAAAAAAAAATACAATTAAATCAAGAAATTTCTTTCTTTGGCTAGGATTATAATCGTAGGACAACAAAATAAGGCAGATTAGATTTAAATCTGTCGAGGTAATCATAAAATCTGACTACTTGCATACACACATAGTGTAAATACAAGGAAATATCAAGACATGTGATTGTTTTTTTTTTTCCAATAAAATAATTAATTGAGTAGAAATTTTCATGCAGCTCACTTGAACATCGATATCCTTTGATGTCGTTGAAAATTACTTGCTTTTCGTTTCATGAGAAGTAGTAGTATATCTTTCAATATACCAGCACTTAAATCCAATCAAAAAGCCCAATCTCAAGCAGAAAATCAAGGTAAGGGATACCCGTTGTTTGTTAAGTACCTATAGGCTTTGGGACTGATATTTATGCCTATCGCCGACGCAATATCATCAACTTCCCACTTAACTTTGCCTTTTTTTAAATTTATTAAAATATCTATCTGCAAGTTTTTTATTGTTTCTTCTTGAAGTCTGCAAAAATATTTTACGCATCAGTAATTCATATTTACTCTTGCATACTTTTATCTATGCACTGATAAACTTTCGGCGCAGCTAGCGACACCGTACAATACTTCGGGAGCCAAGGGGGTTCCCGTAGCCGTTGGGTGTCCGCGAAACAACCCAAGTTTTTTTCATGTAGTTTTTTTCATGTATTTTGACTCCCTGAATCCGAATAGCAAGGGTGGTAAGCCGAAAAAATGGAAGGTTAATTGTTATTAACAATTATTGTTAACAAATAAAAAAATTAAGTTATTCAATTAGAAACATTTTTTTTTATATTCTTTAGATTATTTTAAACGAAAAAGGTATCTCAGTAATTTTCGGTAAAAAGCTTAGATTTTCTGTGAAAAATTACCAAAGTTTTGAAAATCGCGTTTCTTACAATTTTCAACCGCATGTATCTCCATTGTTGATTAATTTTTTTAAACTATACGGGTCTTAAAATTTTCGTTAAACATTGCGTTTTAAAAATACAATAGAATTTATTTGATAATATTACGTAGTTTTGAGTCAGAGATTTACCAATTCCAGATATTTTTTAGTGCAATC
>JAPYYV010007982.1:0-12972 GCA_030522625.1 Copidosoma aretas | reverse complement strand
TTAAAATTTACAGGGAACGTGTATCAATATATAATCTATTTACAATAAAATTTTGAAGCAAAAATATAAAAATTGATTTTTCGGGCAAAGCACCTTAAAGCATACACAAATTCAAGTATCATGATCTTGACAAAAATCGTTTAAAACTTTTTTTAATGCAAATGAGTGGCTACTAATAACCGTTCAAAAAGTATTCTAATATACTGAGCATACATATCTTTATACATATTATCTCATATTGAAATCAGGGTTTAACGTTGAAGACTAACAAAGAAAAGTAAAAGCTTTTCTTATTCTTGTATAAGAAAACGAAAAGAAAAATGTTTAATTTATAAGCCTATGAAGATACTGTTATTTCATTCCAAAAAAAGTAGAAATAATCCATGTAGATACAGATTTTTACACTTATATTTTCAAAGTTGTGTCTACCTCTGGAATCAAAGTATGAAATACACGTGTACCTTTCCCAGCTTCAGGATTATTGAATCTTTCTTCCAAAGATTAAATATTTTTTATGTTGTTACTATTGATGCAGTAAACAAAATTTTTGAAGTTATATGCATATGGATTCAGGTTCAAAAGTTTCTCTTGATAAACTTATATTTTAATTGTTTTTATGCAAAATAATAACTTTAAAAAAATGCTTTCGACACATTTTTTTGTCAGTCTGACAAATTTATCTTATTTTTATATGAGATACCATATTATCAAGGTGGTTGTATCCCAAAATTTTAAGGCTATCGAAAAATTATATTTCCCTGTGACATATCATACAATCGTTGCTATGTTGATCGTTCAAATGTATGATACTGTCTCATGCATAGGACACATATTGGATTTTTTCAGATTTTTTCTCATAAATTTATTAAAATATCGTGTGAAGGACAAGTTTACCCACTTTGTAATAAAAATTTTATAAATATCTAATTTTGACAAACAAGAGCAAGTTCTTTTGCTTCCTCGTAGAGGAAGCTTTGCTATGGACGAAAAATAACACGTCAAAAAAACGTGTTATGAACACGTTTTATGAAAGTTAGAATAAAAATACATCATTTTTGAAAAATGTCCGCCTCTGTGTGTGTGTGTGTATGTGTGTGTGTGGGTGTGTGTTTATGTGTGTGTAATCAGTTGTATCTCACGATTCCCTCGACCGATTTTGCTCCAGCAGGGCTTATTTCTTTGTTTTTGGATTACTATCACCGATAAAAAAAATTGAGTTTTGACGTATACATATTTTTATTTATTGAGATTTTATCGATTTTTCAAAATCGACTTTTTCGGAAAAGATAATTTTTAAGCTATTCATTGTAATTTTAGGATATTTTACAATATAAATTCTAAAAGATCACTAAATTTTACACAAATAACCATATAGATAAAATCAAAAAAGTTTAGTAGCTTGGTGTGCGTGGGTGTGAATAGGGACTGTATATAATTAGTCATATCTCAGGATTTCTTTGGCCGATTTCAATAATGCTGGGCTTTTGCTTTCTCGTAGAGAAAGATTTGCAATGGACAAGAAATCACATGTCGAAAAACCATGTTATAAACACGTTTTATGCAGTGTAGAATCAAAATACACTATTTTTAGAAAATGTCCGTCAGTGTGTGTGTGTGTGTGTGTGTGTGTGTGTGTGTGTGTAATCAGTTGTATCTCAGAATTCCGTGAACCGATTTTAATCTAACAAGGCTTTTTCTTTGTCTTTAGATTCCTATCACCGCTAAAAAAAAAATTGAGTTTTGCTGTATATTTATTTTTTCGGAAAATATGTTTTTTACGCTTATTATATTTATTTTAAAATATTTTGCAATAGAAATTCTGAAAGATAATTGAATTTCACACAAAAAAACGTGTTTAGTTCAAATTAAAAAAAAAATATAAACTGAAAAGTACAGGGCTTGATAAGCACCCTTGCCTGGCTCCTTTTACTGTCTTAAACAAATTTGTGAATTCTATTCAACTCTCTAATTTTACCCATAAAATGTATCTATTTATTGTGTTAAATGCTGTTTTAAAATCTACAAACATGGCGTATAATTAATTGCCTTTTTCTCTCGCTTATTTTCATTTAAACTATTTATCACAAAGATATGATCTCTTGTTCCTCTTTTCGCGTCAAAGCCGGTCTGGCTCTTCTTCAATATAATACATTCTTTTGCTCATTTTTTTACTCTCTTGGACATTATGCTCGCTAATATCTTGTATCTTGAATTGAATAACGCCACTTCCTTGTAGTTTTCTACATGACCTTGCTAAACCTTGTAAATTCGATAGATTTTTGCTATTTTCCGCCCTTTAATAATGTGTGTTTGTGTCCATAGCCCATTAAGTATATTTGTTAATTTAATTATCCAAATCATTGGCAGATTTTTGAAAAATTATTCTACTATATCATATTCACCTGCCAGTTTCCCGTTTTTTATATTTCTTAAGACTTCCTGTGATTTGATGATCAATATATTCTTGTCATAATCCTACCAAATTTAACTGTTGTTTTCTGCACTCCTCTTTTTGCTGTCTGTATAATTTGCATTATTAATGCATAACAAACTTTTACAATAATTTTACTACGCTTTTTCTTACGACAATCCTTTTGTTTTTTTTTCACTTTGAATTTTTCAATTGCTTTTCAAAACTAATTCACATTATTGCTTTTTGCTGCTTTGTTTTTTTTTCGGCTTGTTTAATTCTGACTTCTCTGATAATTTTTCTTGACCTTTTATATAAACTCTTCAAATTAATTTTTGCACTCTTTTTTTTAATATTCAACCATTCTTTGAGATTCTCTGTAATCATCTTTTTTTGCTCATCTATCCTATTATGCGGTTTATCAATTTTTTAATTTTGTCCCTCCATGGTTCCAATCATTTTCAGTTACTCTGCAACCTGTTTAATTAAATCTTATGACCTGACCCATAGTTTAAAAATATTTATTCTACCTCAGTTAGTTATTCCATCCAAACACTCTCTTATCTCTTCTTTTATACTAATTTCTTTCAATTCCTTACCATGTTAGTCTTTTCTCATGCTCTTCATTCTCTGCTACTTCTTTTCTTTCTTGTATAATATAATTTCAAAGGTCACCGGTAGATAATCAAAATCACTGTTGGTTACATCTTTTCAAGTTTCAACAGCACTATAGCCGTCTATCTCTAATTTAAATATTACATGAAGGACCGTCCCCTCCCCTTCTACCACATAGGTCATCTTCCCGTTTCAATGCTTTCTTGTATATCTATCTTTATTACTAATCCTAGGTTTTAGCATGATTTTAACAAATTGTTGTCTTAACTGTTTAGAACTTTATCCTCCAACCATCTTTCGCTTTAAATATAAGTGTATACTTCTGTCATTTTTTTCTCCTATTCTAGCATTTTAATCGCCTGCTGTTACAATTTCAGCCTCCTTTTTCATCCCTAGTTCAATTTGACTTTTTAATTTACCTATCATATTATAAATTTTTTTTTCATATTTATACATCGTAATTATGCTTATTGGATTAGTATCTGTTTTTTAAATTACACCCTCGCTTCTAATGCTTATTCCATATTCCCATTTATTAACTTGTAATTCCTTAAATTTTATGTTCACCCTTACCAGAATATCGTCATTTTTGTATTCTCTACAACCGCGGCGTTCCCTGTCAATACAAAATTTTACTTGATTTGTTTATCACTCGTTTTCTTTTTTTTCTACCCATGTTTCTTGAATGAGTACTGTATCAAATTATTTTATAAAGTTTTCTGCTATATATAAATTATTAAAGCCTGCTACATTCCAAGATACAATTTTAATCGTATTACCTCTCCACGCACCTATACCTTTATCTCACGCATGATATTCTTGCTGTTAATGCACTTCGTCCTCTTCGTCAGCTTCCCTGGTTGTGCGAGTTGCCAGCCTGCTCCTGCATTCATGCCGGTTGTAACATACTCCTGGTACTCGGATTTTTATGTGTCCGAGCTTTATTGACAGTCTATTGCTCGTTCCCTCCCCCTGGACACTTCTCATTCAGTCCATTACCATTTTCTCCCTTTCTGTGTAGTCATTTTCAAAACTTATGCCAATTTTTTCAAGTTTAACTTTTCTTTTTGAAACCAGACCATTATTTTCCTTGTTTTCAGTTTTAACAGTACTCTTGCGCCAAGCGCTCTCACCTCTCACAGCCCTCACTTTGATTGCTACAATGAATCAATATAGACAACAGAAACGGACAAGCATACACTTTGTCATTCTGGTTATTTATTCATTATATTATTCAATAATAGTTTATTAGAACAGGCAAGCAAAAACCATGTTACCTCAATCGTTGTTTTTTTTTATTTACTGTGTTTTTAATAGAACAAATAAACAGGTAAGTCAAAAACACCTAATCTCGATCGCTGTTAATTTTATTTAATTATTCTACAAAAATTAATGGATTATAGGACAGACGATCAAAGAAAACGTAGACATGCTCGCTGTTTTTTTATTAATAATATATGGTTGACCCATCGCTCCTATGGCACTTGATAATAACTCGTTGAAAAAGATCAATAATTTAAAAATTTTCCAATGCAAAATTATGAGTTTTTAGCGCTCAAAGAGAAAAGATCGCGCTGTATATATTATAGTATATATGCAGACACGAGCTGAACTATTGTTATTTTCAACATCAACATCGGTATCACGAATAAAAATCGTGGTATTATTGGGGTCGTAAGGTCTTTAGATTTAGGATGCTTGAAGTACTTGGGCATTCGGCTTAATAGCTTGTGAAGAAGATTAATTGGATGTCAATTAGATTTCACATACAAATTAATTAAAAAAAGAATAAAATAGAATAACAGTTTAAGTTATCTCCCACTTGCTTAGATACGAATGTTGTAACTTTACACATGCATAATTCAATAAGTAACCTAAAGATATTAAATTTTTCTCGCGTGCAATAATAAAAGCATCAGAAAAAATTAATAGTATAAATTATCTAATTGTGGATTTTTTAAATATATAAACAGTAGAAGCCTTGTGTTACGAATATTTGTATAGCTGACGTTCAAAAACCGAATCAACCGGCCATGGCATTGTTGACATGAGGGTTCAATCTAGAAGAAAGTGCGATGGGTGAGAAGGGTCAACTATATATATATATATATATATATATAAATCATTATTAATAAAAGAAAGTTAAGCAGGTTTACGTTTTCTTTGATCGTCTGCCCTATAATCCATTAACTTTTGTAGATAAAATAAATCAAAAAAACAGCGAGTGAAATTAGGTATTTTTGACTTACCTGTTTATTTGTTCTATTAAAAACAAATTAAATAAAAAAAACAACGAATGGGGGAACATAGCATTTGCTTGCCTATTCTGATAAACCATTATAGACTAATAAAATGAATAAATAACCAAAATGACAAAGTATAGGCTTGTCTGTTTCTATTGTCTGTATTGATTCATTGTAGCAATAAAAATAAGAACGGTGCTTTTCTTTTTCCTAAGTTAGAGCACTTCTTACCTTTGCCGTAATGTGTCTGCAGCTGTACTGGTCTTCGAGGGAGCACATTTCCTTGTGATATTCTTCGTCGTAGATTGACAGGCTGTTATTTTTTTCGACACAGCTCGGCGGCCTGTACTAGTCTTCTAGGGAGCAGATTTCCTTGTGCTTTTCTTCGAGGCAGCTCGGCAGGCTGTTCTTTTCTTCGACGCAGCACCAAAAGCTGTCCTAGTCTTAGAGGGAACACATTTCCTTGTGCTTTTCTTCGAAGCAGCTAGACAGGCTAGGCTTTTTTTCGTTGTAACACCCGTGTTGCACTTATCTTCGTCCGACCCTGTGAACTGAGTTTCTTTTCGTAGTAGTTTTGAGTTGAGCTTCTCTTCGAGTAAGGCGTCGATATGGGTACAAACATAGATACCCGGAGCAATTTCATAAAAATTCGCTTAAAAATCGAACAAATATAGTCCATATGCGAAATAAGTTCACTCATTTAGCAAATAATTATCACTAATTTAATACTGATAATGACTGTGATAGGTATTTAAGGTTAATATTGATGTATAGGTATATATTATTTATGTAATCTGTCTTATAACAGAAACAATGTAAAGCTTTTCTTAGGTTATATTTGAACATTTTAGAATCAATGATGAATATAAGTTCATCATAGGATATCGTTTTAAAATTCTTAATTTAAATTTGTAAATGTAAATTTTGTATTAAATGATTTTTTTATTTCTAATATAGATTTGTATATACTTTTACATTTTCTTTTCTTGTGTCATAATTATTAAAAATTTATATCCCCTTAAAATAGTTTTAATTTTTTTTTTGATAGGATATAATACAAAATTAATTAAACATACTACAACATGTTACAATTTCTTTCACATTGACATAATAGTTTAATTTATAACGTATAACATACCGTTAAACATTGAATCTTCGCTCTGCAGAGCCTTATTTACCTACAGATTACCTTATACATTAACATAAATCATCTTCCTCCTGCATATTTCTCCATTGTCCTTTAATCCTGTATTTCTGAATGACAAAATTATTATTGTTTAATTTTTAGTTTATTTCCCCTTTTACATAGCAATATGTGTTTTGTATTTTTTTTCCTTTTATTGCAGAGTCTACAGTTAATAATTTAATACCCTTTTTCGCCCCCCTGCGCGCTCTGCGCGCAAACCCCAATATTCCAATATTTTTATTATTATGTGTGAATAATAAAAATAAGAATTTATTTTTTATTATGCATATAAGTAATTCCATCGAATTTCTAACATCTCAATTTTTGATAGAAAAAGAAAAAAATCCCAATGCATGCCAATAAGAGGTATTTTTATTATTTCTATGCACTGCCAATATTAGAAAAAAATTTGCGTTACTCAAATTTAAAGATACCTTTTTTTTATTAGTAACAAATTATTAACAACAATTTAAAAACTACACAATTTTGTTATTTAATAATTATTACCGTACTCTTTGGCTTATTTTAAGCATAAATTGTTGTTATGCACCATTACGTGAGATGCTTTATTTTACGTAACAAATTAAAAAACTTACTGAAAAACACTATATAAACTTCACGTAACTCGTAATCGTCTGATATCTTAATCTTTGATGGACTGTCACTTTGGAACAAACGCATAAATCAACAAAAGTAAAAGTATGACTTAGAGAATTTGATTTAAGCTTTAATTTAAGCTCGAAGAAAGCTTTCTATCTTGCTACCCTTCGAAGCTTTGGCCATTTTAATTATTGCTAGAAAAGATGAGATCTGTAAATTTTTTAAGGATTTCAAAAATCACACAATTTTTGTTCAACACAATGTCTCGATAAAGACTTTTAATGTTATTTTTTTAAGACTGCAAGGATTTGTTCATGCAAAGAAGGTTACTTTGCATATAAATTAGGATTGTGCCTCTCGAATTAAACGATTTGTAGAATAATTTACATAACGATTATTGAAATAATGTATATGCAAAATGTTGGGTAGCACGCTTACAAAGAAATAAATACCTTTCTTTTAAACTCTTAAAGAATATTTATCGCTTTGAAAAATAAGAAAGATTTGATAGCTTTTTTTTAAACCAAAAATATTATTAGCAAGTAAATTCTTACAAAAATCGGTAACACTCGGAAATAGGGTTATAACTTCTTTGGGTAAATGGCACGCTTACAGGTAAACACATTACTAAATCTAATGCGTAAAATCACAAATTCCTCTGACTATCATAAAATTCTAGAGACGGCATTTTCCTCTATTGAAGCAGAAATAAATATAACAGAGGTTAGTAATACTTGGAACGTCACTGAATCGGTACATGGAGAAATATTTTCCTATGATAGGTGAGGTACGAAATACGGACACCCACAGGTAGAATGACGTACACCTACAGTTCGTGTCAGTCATCACAATGCTTACGTACGGTACCTCGAAATCTCGAGTACCAGTTTTGTGTACATACGTACGTACGCTGAGTTTTAAGGTACGTCATGCTACCTGCAGGTGGCCACATATCGTAACCTCACTTTTCATAGGAAAATATTTCTCCGTCTACACTTTCGGGCGTAATACTAATGAGCCATAAATTGATTTTGCTACAAAAGAAGTGTTAAATATTTGTAACATATTATTTTAAATTTCTATATTTATGAAAGTTTATTTTATCTACGAACGTTGTACAAATTGATCAGTAGCACTTATTTTAAAAGTTCGGTGGGATTACTCATATACGTACAAAACATAGATACCCAAAGCGATCCCATAAAAATTCGCTAAAAATTTAAACAAATATAGTCCATATGCGAGATAAGTTCACTCATTTAGCAAATATTTATTACTAATTTAGTACGGATAATGACTGTGATTGGTATTTAAGGTTAATATTGATACATATGAATATGTATACAATACATAGGCAACCATTATTATTACAGAAACAGTTGAGATCCATTTTTTTTTATTTTTGAACATTTTAGAATCGATTATAAATGTGAGTTCAAAATAAGATATCATTATGAAATTCTTACTTAATATTTATAAATGTAAATTTTTTATTAAATAATTTTTCTATTTATTATACAGATTTTTATATAATTCTACATTTCCTCTTCTAGTTTCATAACTATTGAAAATTCATACCCCATTTAATTAATACTAATTCTATTTTTAATAGAATATAATACGCAATTAATTAAACGTACTCCAACACGAAAAAATTTATTTTTTTATTCAAATAATATAATTTACAACGCATATCATATCGATGAACTTTAGATCTTCATTTTGAAGGGCCTTATTTACCCACATAAATAAATTATAGATTCACACAGATCATCTCCCACCTGCATATCTCTCCATTACCTTATAATCTTATATTTCTGACTGATACTATTATTATTATTTTATTTGCTGATTTTTTTTCTCTTTACATAGCAATATTGCTTTATATTTTTTATTTCTTTTACTTCAGAGTTTACAGTCTATCACTTAAAAACTTTTAAACTCACTTATATATTATTCTTTTTGTTATACTTTCTCTCTCTGTTTTTTTTTCTTTTTTTTTTTTTTTTTTTTTTTTTTTTTTTTTTTTATATTTTACGGATGATAGAGTTGTCGATTTCCATATAGTTTTTCTGTATTTCCTGAGTAACAAAAGTCTTCCTTTCCTTTGTAAAATGATCTTTGATTTTTTCAAGGTTATTTTCCTTCTCTGCTCTTTTTACAAGTCGTATTGTTTTCCTATCCCATACTTTTTAATATACTACTCTCACTTCTTTGTCAATTGTGTATGATTTTTAATGATTAAGTCCGTGAATTCTTAAATTAAGCATACATAAGGCCACTTGCTCTGGTCTATTTTTATTATTTGCAGAAAGTAAATTTCTTCCTTTTTCCTTGTGCATATTTCTAAGCTAACCCTACCCACCTCTATTACTCATATATATCTTTATGTGTTGGCAATTCAACCCAGCATGATATGTGTAAATATTAATCTATTTTTTCTTCTTTTTCTATTATTTTCTATTTCCAAAGCCATGCTTACCCTGCCCGCCTTATATCTTCATATAAATCCTTGTGTCTTTGCATTAAAACCCAAATCCATATTTTTAATCTGCCTTTCATTATTTCTACAAATTTTTTTCTGTTTTATATGTATGTGCAATATAATTGTATCATTCAATCCATGAAAAATAATCTTTGATTCAAACATTCTACTTTAGCTCTTTTGCTTAAGGCGAAAACTGCTTCAACAGCCCTTTGCACCCTGTCGTTTTTTCTCCGTGCCAAAAATTTTTTTTGATGCGAACCAAACTCCTGGATTTATGTCCTCGTTTAAAACTTTCAACGCCTGCAATTGCAATTCAAACAGATCTGTTTCTATTCCTTCCTTATTTCTAAAAATTTTTCATTCCTATCAACCTCCCGATTTTTTACATATATAAAATAAATCATAACAATAATTATCATATAAATATATAAAATTTCTTATAAGAGTAGCAATTTTTAGAGTATTTATTAAAGAAGTTTAAAATAGTTTTATTCTTTAATTTAAAAAATAATAATTAAAATTAATTTAATTTTTTTTTTCATTTATACACACATTTTTTTTCAATTTTCATAATGCTATTTCGAAAATATTGCTTTAAAAAAAACATAACTTAAAAACTAATAGAACATTAATAAACTATTTCTTGGCCTAGGACTTCAGACACATACACAGACGTGATGTATTGTGATTTCAGATAACAAATAATCAAATTCAACTCAGTATATATTACCAAGTGCATTAATGAAGAACAAATACAGTACCATTTTTTTTTAAGAAAACTCGATCGCCTTTTTTTTTAATTACAATTTATTTAAAGTACTCATAGAACAACTATAAAAGCTATAACAAACATAAAAATAATCAGACTTTCGAATAAATTGTATAACCTCTATATTACATTAATATAAGATTACATGCTTAGATTAGTATGATGATTCCTTCGATTTAGTCGATTCATGCTCATTACATTTTTTGCGCACTATGTACACATTTTATACAATTGCCGCCATTCTATTTAAAAACTTTTTATATGAAGTAGTAATTTCATGATTCTATTTGATTAAAGCGACTTCTTACTGTTTAGAATCTTTTGACTGCGTAAATACTAATATTTTGTTATTATGGAAATAATTTCCCTACTTGATGTATTGTTAAAATTTATAAATAAAATTTGAAATATTTATCAGACTTAAAATTTTTTGTATTCAAGTAATTTATTATTTTTATACAGGTAATCTTAGAATTTTTTTTAAAACTTATAGTTAATGTAATTTTAATTCATATAATAATCTATTAAAGATGTAAACAGCAAAACATTAAACATTAGAAAAATATTTTTTAAAAAGGTAGTATTATGAAAACAATTTTGTTTTATTAATTAAAGAATCATTAAAAAAATTTAAATAACATGATTAGTATTTGTTAAAAAATCAAGTTTTCTGATTATCATGAAAAATCTTAATACTAATATTATGAAAAAAATGCATTAGTAGCCCTCTTTGGTCTTTTTACTAAAAGTGGTCTTTTTACTTTATTTACCGATGAATCATAGTAGCGTTTTTGCTGTTATAAAAAAAAAAACATGTACTGAGTTATGACTTTAAATATCATGTATCCTTTTGAGAAATTATTTTTGTACCTTATTTCACAACTTCCCATTATGATTAATATTTTTTTAATATAAAATTTAAACAAACACTTTTTAAGATAAGTTCTGCTTTCGGTGCATACGCCCCTTATAGTATACTCTGTCTTACTCTATTACGAATGATTGTTCTTTTTTTAAGAAAGTTGACTATCAACGTGAAACCAGTTGATTTAGATACAAACTAATTATCTTTCAATCAGCAATCAGATGTGTGGCAAAAATTTTTTTCATTTAAATTTATTATTCTATATGCTTTTCCACATGGAATTATATATGGCAAAAGCAATCCATAACCCTTTATGTATTGCCATATATAATATCATGTGTGATGCCATATGTACTTACATATAGTTATACATAAGAAATTGCATACAAAATGGCGTTCTATATTTTAAGGTGGATTTTTTCAATAACTTTTTTAAGTTGGACTAAAATGTTATACTTTAATTTAATTTTTGAAACCAACAATTTATAAAACTGTGATTCAATAGTTTGTATCTGAAAAACTGATAGTTGAGTCAAATTTTACGATGAAACAAAAAGACATTCTTGGAGGGGAGCTGGGGGGAGGTAGGGGGGAGTCTGGTGGGAGCGGTAGGGAACTCCATATAGTTAACTAAATATTTTAATGGTCAAATTTCACAGTAAAAAAACTAAACTTTACCTTATATAGGGGGGGGGGGGGCGCCGGGCGAGGGAAGTTGTAGGAAAGCTGGGGGATTCTAGTACTCACCCTAAAACTATACAACTATGAATTATAGAAATATATATATATATATATATATATATATATATGGGGTATTCCACGTTAAGGAAAAACAAAACAAAAATTTTCCCTATAAACTTTGGGAATCAATAGTACTCTATCAGAAAAAAATACAGGAATTTAATCAGAGTTTTTGACCAACACTCTTGCCGTCAGCGACAGTCACAATTTTTAAATTTTTTCTTGAACCGCAAGTTTCTTGATTAACAAATCAGTGCGTATAAAAAAAAAAAAAAAAAAAATTGTTAGCATTTTTGCGTAAAATACATTAAAACATTTTAAACAATTTTGAAGTAAGTTTAACCACGTGATTTGAAGTTTTAAGTTTTAAAATCAATTTGTCAAGAAGTGCGACAAATTTTCATCATTTTTTTTTTTTTTGTGCTTAGATGTATTTCGAATAATTTTTGGTTTACGATAGGTGCAGGGAAAATGTGTTCGATCGAGGGCGCAAATTGTAAAAAACACAGAGACTCCGTTATGTTTTGTTCCACATGACAAAAAAATGCGTAAAAAGTATTTATGATAAAAAATAAGGCGCCCAATACGATCTAAAGACTTGAACTTTAAGAAAAAAAATTAAAAAAAAAAATTATCAACAAATTAATATTTTTATCAACGATTTAATTGTTTTAATCGATTTTTGACGATTGCCCCCGGAATAAATCAAGTTTTTATTATTACCATCGTATTCTGCGTCAAATTTTACGTGAAAATCATGTTTTTAAAATATGGAGACTTTTCAATTGTTATTGTTAAAATATTAATTTATGTAGCGCGTAATGGTAAAAAAACTGTTTTTTGAGTATAAAATGATATCTGTACCTCGTATCAAAAAAAAATGAGAGTAAAAGTTGTAGATAATTGAAAGATCTACAACTTTTGTGTTTACCATTTGTCAGTATAACCTCAAAATATTGTATTATCATGCAAAAAAGCGAGAAATCACCATTTTATCATTTATTTAGTATAAATTTTCATTAAAATTAAATCATGAGTGATTTGTTTTCCAATCT